>RQTK01001246.1:26224-36234 GCA_003991915.1 Elysia chlorotica
AATAATAATAATAATAATAATAATAATAATAATAATAATAATAATAATAATAATAATAATAATAATAATAATAATAATAATAGTAATTAATAACATCAAAGGTTATAATTATCGGTCTTATGAAGTTATTAATTGCTGTCGATGCCTTTATAGGGACAGGCCAAGTCACCGAAATGATCGGAGCGAACAGAGTTTAGTGTTATAATTTGAACAGAGATGTACCTCTAATAAACGATTGCGATAGTTGGTTCAGATTGATACTCATGGACCAACTTTTGTTCAGCCTACTCAGCCTACACTGCAACAGTGAGAAATGATTCAATTCACCTAATTATTTTAAAGGCTTAATTTACTTGGAACGTTCATGTAAATCTTTGTCTACTTCGATGACTTTGGCTGCTAATCTGGGAAGCCTTGGTTGCTATCTAATCTCAAGCAAGAAGTTTACAATACACGTATGGGTGTACACACCCAAGTAAAAAAAGAACAGAGCAAAACATTCAATAATTTTAATCGTTTAAGTGTACCCAACGAAATGTGAAATACGGAAAATGAGAATGAATTAATTGCTAACGTAAACAAGTGTACCCAACGAAATGTGAAATATGAAAAACGAGAACCAATTAATTGCTATTGTGGAATGGGGAAATTGTCTCAATGTAGATCAAATCAAGTATCGTGTGACGTCGTGTGACGGGAAGGAATTACGTGGCTAGGAAAAAAAGCATTAGACATTCCAGGATGAATAACTTCTAGTACTGTATGAACAAAGCCTAAATCACAATGTACAATGCTCATCACAGTGTTACGAAAAAATGCAAGTGATATATCGTTGTAAAGTTGAAGATGAGATCTATCTAACTAAACTTTCATTTTAAAAATGGGCTAACAGGTTTCTACAATATCTTATTAAAACTACTTGCGTCGAATATAAGGCAGAAATATGGAAAAAAATAGTTGCTATTTTTAAAAATTAATTTCATTATCTTAAAAGCAGCGGAAACGATTTATGTCAAAATTGTAGCCCAGTGTTCAGATTTGTAGGAGACCTACCTGCAAAGAATTCTGCAGGAGTGAGGTAGTAGTGGTTCGAGTCTACCCCAAGGTATGCGCCCGAGTTGGAATCGTTACCACTCCGGCCATTTTTATTCACGATATCCAAACCCTTTCCATGGAATAAAAACATAGAAAGGTATCCGAAATGGAAACAAGAGCAAAACACTTGAGAGTACACCTACTCAATCGCTAAGGACCCAAACAGATGCATGTGCGCAAATAATAAAGGTAGTTATAATGAAAAGAGAAACACGCACAATAAGACAAGTAAGGGACACGGTAAAAAGAACACGACGAAAGATTTTAAAAAATCGTGTCCCTAAGTAGTCAAATTGTGCATATTTCATGTTCACTTTTCATGGAATAAAAATGAATAGTGGAGTGAAGTTATGGATTTAGTCCATTGAAAATAGGTATGGAGACCTTGACCCATTGATTTTATAATTATAGTATATTATTTATTTTACATTCACATTTTACAGGTAGTTATATATAAACCGTCAACTCAGGTGCATAATAGTCCTATCTGACATCTAAAGTACTCTAAACTTTTACTTTTTAGGATATTACACACTGATTTCTACGAAATCGTCAAACCTTTTCAATGGAATACTATGAATGAAACTTCTCCGAAACATAAGAAATATTAATGGACATCACACACACAATCACCAAATAATTTTTCAGGTTAATTAATTTTCTATTAAAAAAATACTACAGTTACGATCCTATATAAAACTTTCTACTTGAATGAAATCATGTCGTGGGTGGTTTATTAATACATAAAATAATCACAAGAAACAGTTTCTAGAGGAATGGGTATAAATACGAATAAATTATCAACGAATGACTTTTAGCGACTTGTTTCTTCAGATAGCTAGAAAATCAATATTCATCTTTTTTGCAAGGAACTAAAAGGATTGAAGTGATTTTGGTCCACATTTCAAGTGCAATGTGATATATCTTTAATCTTATATGTTTATTATTTAATTCGTTGAGGATTCAAAACGAGGAAGATCGGATGAAAGCCCTCCCACACTACCAACTGATCCCCTTTCCCTAACAAACTACGGTCACCAAGTATTATGGAGTGGGGGCGAAGTGGATCGAGTGGTAGAGCGTTGGTCTCAAGATCACGAGGTCCTCTGTTGGAATCCCACGATCGGGGAAAAAATAATGATTTATCCGTTTTTGTTACCTGTAACTGTTTGGGTCGGTGTCAGTATAATGTGACCAGCTGAGACAGGAGTTCAGATCTCCCCGCCCTGTCTCGTGTGTGGCAGCACATACATTTTTTAGACGCCAGTTTTCTTCTCCGTTCACAGTAGAGCCTATATAAGGCTGTCATTGGACGTTAAAACAACTCGACTCAACTCCCAGTATTAGAACGACGCTCACCTGGTAAACATCCAGGTTGTATGGGTTCCAAGTCAACAGGGGTGTCAGGTAGATAATCTCTAAGGGAATAGCGTAGCTGAATCTGTTCTTGGCTTTCTGGCACTCTCTGGTACATTGATTCAATAGGGAAACAACCAAAATGTTTATTTTATTATGTATTCAATATCATACTAAGGAGTGTTGAAACAATACACAGAGAGAGAGAGAGAGAGAGAGAGAGAGAGAGAGAGAGAGAGAGAAAGAGACAGACAGACAGACAGACAGACAGACAGACAGACAGACAGACAAAGACAAGGGGCAAACAGACAGAAATAGACAAACACAGACGGACAGACAGACAACCAGATAGACAGAAAGACACACAGAAACAGAGGGAGAAAAAGAGATTGACAAACTACATAAAAGAATAAAGACAGGCCAAGGTGATTCATCAAGCGGTACTTAGATTAACGAGATAAAAAGGTGAAAGTTGCACGGGGACGTATACAAAGACAAAGGCTGAATGAGTATAACAAGCAACTGGGGAGTTAGAACCAAAAAAAACAGAGAGAAAGAAAGGTGGATGAACGAAATCATAGAAAGAGAGAGAAACAGGGATATATCGATAGATAGATAGATAGACAGACAGACAGATAAACAGATAGATAGATAAATAAATAGATACGATAGATAGATAGATAACTAGATAGATAGATAGAAAGATAGATAGATAGATAGATAGATAGATAGATAGAGACATGGAGAGAGAGGAGAGAGACAGAGAGAGAGAGGCATACATAGAGACAGACAGACAGAGAGAAAGAGACAGGGAGAACTAACGAATTAAGTCGAACGATAGCATTATACAACTCACGTTCTCTTACATTCCTCCATCTCCACCGGGGCGATCGATGGTTGCGTTGTTTGTGCCACGAAGCAAAAATCGTCGTTAAAACAACGGGCAACAGCCTGAGTGAAGAAATAGAGGGTTAGTAGGTGAACGTTGGTTATAGGGTAGCAATACTACTACTACTACTACTACTACTACTACTACTACTACTACTACTACTACTACTACTACTACTACTACTACTACTACTACTAAAGACCCCATACATCTTGCAACAGTCATCCCAAGTGAGTCAAAAATGGTTGAGAAGACATGTTTTTCCTCCACATTTTCATGTTCTGCACATTTGCATAGCTACCTGGAGTTGTGAGCCAACTAATTGAACCTCAAAACTGTAGTGAAAATTGATTCTGTTAGTGAATTGCTATGTTTCTTCATTATATTAATACATATTTCATTTAGGTAGGACTCAGCTGTGTATTGAACATTATATTTTTTAGAGCCATTTTGCCAGGGATATAGGCACATTGATTGAAATGCTCAATGTCTTATAGTTTTATCTTGAAATATTCCCTGACTAGTCAGTTATCATCTTGCTCAAATGTTAAAATTGTAGAGCAAACTAAAGAAATTCAGATAGTTAATATCACCACTTTCTATGTTATGTTATTTTGGTAGATCAAGACTAGTTTTCAATGACTATTGAAAGTAATTTCTGCAAAAGTACATTTTTTTTAAATGGAACAAGTGGGGAAAAGGTAGTCGGCACAAGAATAAAATTTGGGCGTAAACTATTTTTTTGCAGTGAACCAAAACGCTCAGACACTCCCCCTGAGAAGGGAGATAATGAAGATGATGGGGCCACTTCTAGAGCAGATATTCAAAACCAAGACGATTATCACAGATTATTCAAAGAGAATGCAAGGAATCGTGAGTGATTTTAAATCATAAGACCTTCATTTATGAGCATGTGATTTGTTTGTGTGTTTTTTTTTACCATTTGATAATGCCACTTACATATATTTTAAAGAAAAATTTTTATGTTGGCTTCTATTGCTGAATTTGTTGCATGGTTAGATGATTTGTCTTTTATGTATACATGCAAAGCAACACCAGGCTCACTGTAGTGGATAATGTAGTGTTTTCAGAACTTAACCAAATTACTATTTTATGCGGACAGGTGAATCGAGTTGTGATCAGCATGGTCATTTGAACCAATTATACTTCTAAGTGCATTTGTTGGGTCTATTTTGTTATTTTTCTTTCAAATGCATATGACTGGTTTGAGTTTTTATCTTTTTTTTCACTTCAAATAAAAAATGAAAACTGTCAGCATGCAACAAAGGATTTGCACCTGTTATTCATACCTATGAATACAATGTTAGCATGGAGTTCTTATCTGTGCCTTAGTTTCATTTTATCAATTAGTTATCTTTGCCTTTTTTTCAAAATATTTTTCTTTTATGTCATTGTTAACATTTATTTCCTTCCTGTCAACTTGTTTTTGAGACTCATTAGCCCTGTCTGTGTGTGTATGTGCCTGCTCCAACTTGCCCTTGATGTAACAGCATGTTATTATTCCCGTCTCCCATGCTTTGCATGTTTCAGCACAAGTGCGGGCCAGAGCCGAGCCGTTCATGGCACCCCCAGAGGATGACTGTGAGTAGAAGAGGCAGCTGTGAAAGTGAAAAACTCTTGTGCCAATCTCTCTTCTCTTCTCCTACTATTTTTTAATTTGATATTGAGCATGGCGCGGTACACTAGGATCTGCTTTTCTTAAATCATCTTGGTAATGTGTATTCTTACTCAATGGAATCCTTTAAGTTTGTAAGGCATTAATCTTGGAAAATGTAAACTGCTGTTGGATCGAGCAACAGTATAAGATTTTACATTAAATGTAAGAGGGTAAAAAGTATTTAGGCCATTATTTTTGAAGACTTATCACTTAATAGGGAGGGGTGTACATCCAGCCATGTTGTTTGGCTCTGTTGTTTATTGTACTACATACCTTGAATTGATGCTGGGGATTAGCTTGTAGTATTTTGTATAGACTACTAGTCTGCTTAGACGGTGGTACTTTTGCAACAAAAACAAATTCATCTGCTGCTGCTGCTACTACTACTGCTGCTGCTGCTCTACTACTACTACTACTGCTGCTGCTGCTGCTGCTACTACTACTACTACTACTACTACTACTACTACTACTACTACTACTACTACTTTTATTGCTACTGCTCCTGCTGTTGATACTGTGGCTGTTGACAGCCTTATTTGTATAAAAGTAGGCGCCATACTATAGTCTATGTTAATCTCAATAAAGACATTTTGGGGTAACGGACTTATTAAATTTTTGTTCAGAAGTAGATGTCCTACAGTGTGAGTTGAAGCCATACTCCTATAAAGACAGGTCCCCTAGTTACATAAATTCCCAAAACTGCACTAACAATCTTGACTCAGAGTGCTGTTACTTGTACAAAACAAAATGCCGCACCTATACATTTGTCCAAGTATGATGATCTTAAGATTTTTGGCTGGAGCAATACTCATATAAAGACACACGCCGTACTCACGTTAATACCGATGAAGCCTCTAACAATTTGGACTGAGAACCCTTACTATAACACAAGCAGATGCCCTATTCACACTTATTCCCATAAAGGACTTTTTTTTTGCCCAACAACCTTTTTACTTATAAAAGAGCAAAATAGTTAAAATACGCTGCTCACGTTAATACCGATGAGGTCTCTAACAATTATAAAGCTAACTAATGCCAATAAAGGATCTTTTAGACCAACAGCCATTTTTACTTGTAAAAGAGCAAACGTTCTACTCACCTAAATACCGATGAGAGCCTTACTATAATACCAGCAGACGCCCTATTCACAATAATACCCATAGGGGATCTTTTAGACCAACAGCCTTTTTATTTGTAAATTTAATAAGCAAATGCGCTACGTACGTTAATGCCCATGGCGTCTTTGCGAGCCGACTTGTACCAGCGGTGGTACCGGTGAAGTCTCTAACAAATTGGTTTGAGAGCCATACAATAACACAAGCAGACGCCCTATTCACACTAATATCCATAAGGGATATTTTAGAATGACAACCTTTTTATTTGTAAATTTAATGAGCAAATACGCTACTTACGTTAATGCCCATGGCGTCTTTGCGCGCGGACTTGTACCAGCGGTGGTACCGGCTCGTGTCCAGTCGGACGTTGCTGTTGGGGTACCCAAAGTGGTACATGCCGTCGTCGCCGAACATGATCTGGGAGAGGTTGCTGTACACGTTGTCTTTGCCTGGGATCTGGTACATGATCTCGTCCAGGAGTTGGTAGTTGGTTGGTCTGGGAGGATTAAGTTAGTATTAACAGAGTTGGGGTTTGATGATTTTGGAGAAAGCTGAGTGTCTTAAGTGTTAAAGCGTTGGCTGGAGGATAGTCAGGATACACGTTTAGGTGTTTATGAGGCTTAGATCGTTGATCACACTTTAAAGAATGTGAATGAGTGAGTTGTTTTCTTGTCCAACGGCAGCAGCAAGGTTATATCGTGGACGTACCTCAAGAGTAACGTCCGAATATTTACCTGCTGTTAAACAGAAACAGTGCAATGATAGCACGACTACTTTCTCAACTAGTCACATTATACTGACACCAACCCAACCAGCAGGAAAGCCAATAAATGGTTAAAATTACTCTGGTTCTCTGTAACTTGTCTTATTTTTGCGTCGATCCACCAAACCCCAAAAAATTATGACCTTTGTCTATAAATAGCATTGGCCAAAGACACACTTACTCTGTGCCTCTGTAGAGCCTAAACCTGGCGGATCTTTTCTCGTTGATCTCTGGCCGAGTCCACCTTCTGCTGACGCGGGCTGCAAGGTCGTCTACCTGAAAAGGCCCGGATCAAGGGAAAGAAGCAAAGACAACTTATTAGACAAAAGTTGGAACTGGGATACGATCTAAATGGTCATAATAATTATCATTGCAGGAATAACAACTTGGAATGCATAGCACAAGTGCGGATTTGGAAAACTAAATGAATTAAAATAATTTCAAGTGATGCGTTTATAGTATTGTTAGAATATGTATATGGTAAACATCATGGTTTATCCCAACTCAATAATACTCAGGACTTTCAGCGCCCTTAATGTGGGTTGAGCATAAAATTAAAAGGAAGAAAATGAGGAAAATAGTAATTCAGTTTATATTCAGGTGATGAATCTATACTATTCTTCATTACAACGATAAAATCGCTTTTACACCAATGTGCGTTTAAAAACAATAAAAATTCGTAATGAAAAATGTCATTGCGGAACGCTAGGTATGAGAAAAGACATTATTGTTATGGTTAATTGATTTTTATGTAATTGTATAGCGCTCTATGGAAGTAATTTATTACTATTAAGATTATTCTAGGAAGATAATTAGCTGTGATTACAAGTGCATAATGATTGTATTCACTGGCTGTTGTTGTTGTTTTGTTTTTTTTCGAAACTCATTAAGTCAGTTATAGGAAGAGCCACACCCACCTGTTGGAGGTACTTGAGCGGCAGATCATCCTGGAGCGGGTAGTTGAGGATGCGGTAGTTCCACTGCGCGTAGGTCGCCTGACCTGTGGTCTCGTTCACATCCATGATGGTGGTCGGGAGGATGGCCAGGTTTTCCAGGCGCGTCTTCACTCCAGAGTAGGCTGAGAAGCGGTTCTGATCTCGGGGGTTTGTGTATGGCGGGGGGGGGGGGGGGGGGGGAAGAGAGAAATAAGACCAACGCATAAATTTGGAATGGGACTGAGCCAAAACCTAGGCAAAGAGGGACTGAAATACAACCTATGATTTTTATCTTACAAAAGATTTATAATAATGGCAAAACTTTACTTCATAGTAGGCCGAGAAGCGGTTCTGGACTCGAGGATTCGTGTGTGGTGTGGTGGGGGTGGAGGAGTGAAGTTTTGATTTTATAAAACCAACGCATACATTGAAATGGGAGTCAACCAAAACCACAGCGTTACTGAAGTTTAAATCCTTAGAAAAGGATGGCCTGAGATACTCCCTCTGGTTCTCTATCCGGGTTTAATTACTCCTAGCTTTCTATGAAGGGTCATATACGGCGACAAGACTCCCTCTGGTTTTTTACCTTAAAACATTTATAATAAATACAAAGCTTAACGCCAGAGTAGGCTGAGAAACGGTTTTGAGCTCGGTTTCAGGATGGGGGTGAAGGAGAGAAGTTTTTATATACTAAAACAAACGCATAAGTTGAAATGAAAGTCACACGACACCATATAATAGAAGACAAAGCATTACTGGAAACGGATTTCTGCAGTAATTATCCCTAAACTCCATAATATGATTTCTTTATTTCCTAATAATTTTGATAATGCCAAAGTTGTACGCCACAAAAGAAGCGGTCTGAACTTGGTTGTAGTTGGGTGAAGAAGGGAAGCTTGCATTGAATAACACAGGCGCATAATTGGAATGGAAGTCATACAACACCATATAAGACAAATGATTACTGGACTTTGATGTCTTAAAAAATGTTACCACCATACAAATTATTCATTAATAATTATACTAACCTTAGTGGAATAACGCCCTTATTTTTAAAATACGTTAGATTTAGATAGAAAAAGTTATAGGATATTCTACAAATGCGGTATGCCAACACTATCTCTGTGTGGCAGCACTTAAAATGGTCTGACAAGTCCACACCAAATTCCATAATTATACTGATGAAATTGGACTAAGTAAAAAAAAAACAACCACAAATCAACCAACCAACCAACTAACCTTTTTATGTAACAAAACCAAACAATTTAACCACCTAACTAACCTTCCCCTGCAGCTCGATCCAAGACGATGCATCCAGGTGACCTTCTCTTGTAGACAAAACAACCAACCAACAAACCAACCAACCAACCAACCAACCTTCTCCTGTAGTAAATTCAACCAACCAACCAACTAACGATTTTATGTAACAAAACCAAACAACCAACCACCTAACTAACCTTCTCCTGCAGCTCGAACCAAGACGATGCATCCAGGTGACCTTCTCTTGCAGACAAAACAACCAACCAACAAACCAACCAACTAACATTCTCTTGTAGCAAAAACAACCAACCAACCAACTAACCTTCTCCTGCAGCTCAAACCAGGAGGATGCATCCAGGTGATGTCGGTCGCTAGCGAAGCTCTCGGTGAGACCCTTGTTGAGGGTCCATGCCCCCTCCAGGTATGATATGATTGGCTTGAAGTACTTCCTGTAGTCTCGCACGCTGTAGTCCTGGAGCCAGAACGCCTTGAACCATTCCTGCATCTCTACGATTTGTTCCTGAAAGACGTTGAAAGAAACGAATGTTATCACTGAATGTTTTAATTTAACCGGGAAAAAAAATTATGTTAATATCGGCGCTCTTACAATTTTTTTTCAATTATAGAAAAGAATATTAGAAGACTCAAACATCAAAATATTTACCCATTTCCACACAAATTTCGAGGTGGTGATTTTCCAATGGGTCCGACGGCTCTGGTGGGCGAATCTAGCTATCTACAAATAGATCTAGCGTAGGCTATGAAACATCCCTAGTGACTACGCCTCCTCCCTAGCACACCTCATCATCATAGTTTTTCCCTTTTTCTATCGTTGAATTATTTATTTTGACGGTCTCCTTTCCCTCTATTATATCTAACCATCATAATTTTTATCCCTTTTCCATATCTAAATATTTTC
>RQTK01001246.1:36667-49821 GCA_003991915.1 Elysia chlorotica
ATAATAATAATAATAATAATAATAATAATAATAATAATAATAATAATAATAATAATAATAATAATAATAATAATAATAATAATCGTAGAGGTTTGTATTAAAATGTATAATAAAACTGGGCTGTAAAGAGGTAAGTGTTGTTGCTTAGCGTCCAACATTGGCACTATATAGGCTATATTGTGAACAGGCCCCAAGACTAACATCTGACAAATTTACGTGCTGCCACACAAAGAGAGTGTGGGGATATCTTAGCCGGTCGCTTTGACGTTGCATTAGTATCTTCATCTACTTGGGCGAGTTTGCCTGTAATTTTAGGAAGGCTCCATAATATTATTAACACACTCGATGTTTTTGCTCCCTCTGCCCTGGGGTAGAACATCGGCTTCCGACACAAAAGGTTCGTGGTTCGAGCCTTGGCGATTTCGCCCCCTACTGGTTGGGTCGATGTCAGTTTAACGTGAACGGTTGAGACAGGAGTCATGGTATCCCCGCCCTGTCTCGTGTGTGGCAGCACATAAAATTGTTGGACGTCAGTATCTGGGCCCGTCCACAATATATCATATATAGCGCCGACGTTGAACGTTAAACCAACGTGAGCCTGATGAAGCAAATGGGTTATTGTAACGGTCGGTTCTAACTAGATTAAATTATGCGACCGCTACGTGTAGAAAAACTTAAGCTTCTCTTATATGATTAACAGGTCTGTGTTGCTGATACAGTTCTTCCATTTTGCCATCTATTATTTATATCAATATTGGTATGATAATTTTCCGTCGCTATCTTAACGTTATTTTTATACAATAATTATATAGAATGTATTTATACTATAGTTTGAATCTCGTCATATTCGTCTGGCGTACTTAATATTTATCTCTCTGACGAGCTTTACTCACCAATGGTTCTGTCATAGTTTGAATGGTCGTGAATAGCCATGAAATAGTTGGACGTGTGACTGTTAGAGTCGTAGTTGTCCAGGCCTTTGCTACCACCTCGGATAAGCTTTATACCCGAGCTTCCATCAGATCGTATCCTAGAAGTAATAGACAGTGTATTAGGTTTGTTCATTACGGAGATTAATAATCAAAAGGTGGAAATGCTTGTAGAAGAAATAGTAATAGTATTAGTAGTAGTAGTAGTAGTAGTAGTAGTAGTAGTAGTAGTAGTAGTAGTAGTAGTAGTAGTAGTAGTAGTATTAGTAGTAGTAGTAGTAGTAGTAGTAGCAGTAGTAGTCCTAGTAGATGTTTGTTGTTGTTGTTAGTGTTGCTGTTGCTGTTGCCGTTGTTGTTGTTGTTGTTGTTGTTGTTGTTGTTGTTGATCCTTTAGTAATATAGTAGCCATTGAACGTTCAGGAACCAATCACCGCAGACTTACAACTCTTACGAATTCGCGGGCCTTCAACTAGTTTTCTAAAAAAAAAGAAGAAGAAATGCTGACAAGAGAAGATACATATCTCACATACTTTTCTTTTGAAGTAATGTCACATTCTTTTCTTCCACAGTAAAACTTATAAACTTTCCTTCTACAGTAACCTCACATACTTTTCTTCTAAGGTAAAATTCACACCCTTTTTATTACCAGAAAAACTTATATTGTTTTCTTCCAAAGTAAAATTCATATTCTTTTCTTCTACAGTAACTTCCCATTTTTTTCTACATTAAACTCACATACTTTTATTCTACAGTAAGTTTTACTTATTTGTTTTCTACAGTAAAATTCACACACTTTTCTTCTCTAAGAAAATGCATATACTTTTTTAACCACTAAACTTTTACACTCTTTTCTAATAATTATAGTGAACTTTATATTCTACCACACACAAGTAGTTACATGTATTAATGGAAAACCTTTATTTGCCTTTAATATTTTGTTATGAAGTTGTTCAATTGCATGACCTATTTCTCACAATAGTCATGTGATGCTTGTAAGTCGACTAGTGCAAAACAATATATTAAAATAGGTCTATGCTCTAGCCCAATCAGCAGATTGTTAAAAAAAGAAAAAACCATCATGCGAATTTGTTTACGTTTTTTTTTCTTTTTGAGCGAGAGTGGTTATCCCCATTAAAAAAATGTACTAGAATTTCTTATTCTTTTCTGTGCAGTGAATTTTACATTCTTTTCTTCCACATTGAAATGTACATTCTTTTCTTCTACATTGAATTTTACATTCTTTTCTTCCACGGTGAATTTTACATTCTTTTCTTCCACAGTGAATTTTACATGTACATTATTTTCTTCCACAGTGAATGTTCACATACTTCTCCTACAGTGAATTTTACATTCTTTTCTTCCTACAGTGAATATTACATTCTTTTCTTCCTACAGTGAATTTTACATTCTTTTCTCCTACAGTGAATATTACATTCTTTTCTCCTACAGTGAATTTTACATTCTTTTTTTTTCCTACAGTGAATTTTACATTCTTTTCTCCTACAGTAAATTTTACATGCTTTTCTTCTACAGTGGATTTTACATTATTTTCTTCCACAGTGAATTTTACATTATTTTCTTCCACAGTGAATGTTCACATACTTCTCCTACAGTGAATTTTACACTCTTTTCTTCCTACAGTGAATATTACATTCTTTTCTTCCTACAGTGAATTTTACATACTTTTCTCCTACAGTGAATTTTACATTCTTTTCTCCTACAGTGAATATTACATTATTTTCTTCCTACAGTGAATTTTACATTCTTTACTGCTATAGTGAATGTTCACATACTTTTCCTACAGTGCATTTCACATTCTTTTCTTATGCAGTAAATTTTTACATACTTCTCCTACAATGAATTTCACATTTTTGTCTCCTACAGTAAATTTTTACATTCTGTTCCCCTACAGTGAATTTTAAATTCTTTTCTACCACAGTGGATTTTACATACTTTTCTCCTACAGAGAATTTTACATTCTTTTCTTCAACAGTGGATTTCTCATTTTTTTTTCTTCCACAGTGAATTTTACATTCTTTTCTTCTACAGAGAATTTTACATTCTTCTCTTCCACAGTGAATGTTTACATTCTTTTCTTCCTACAGTAAATTTTACATTCTTATTTCCTATAGTAAATCTTACATTCTTTTCTCCCACAGTCAATTTTACATACTTGTCTCCTACAGTACATTTTTACATACTTTTATCCTACAGTAAATTTTTACATACTTCCCCTACAGTGAATTTTTGCATTCTTTTCTTTCACAGTAAATGTTTACATACTTATTTCCGACAGTAAATTTTTACAGTAAAATTTTCACATACTTCTCCTCCACGAAGAACTGTTGCAGCATGACCTGCCTGGACAGGTCTGTGACGATCTTCTTGAGGTTCTGGTTCCTCAGGTAGCTTGCCTGGAAGCGCTCGTGGAAGTCCTCGAAGGCGGAGATGATGCGGGAGGTGCGCACTGTGGGCAGGGCGGTGACCAGGAGTAGCGCCGCTACCAGGTGTTTGAGTCTTACCTGGTTAGAGATGAGATGAGATAAGATAGGAGAGGAGATGGGATAAGGTGAGATGAGAGGAGATGAGATGATGCGGGAGGTACGCACTGTAGGCAGAGCGGCGACCACGAGTAGCGCCGCTAGCAGGTGTCTGAGTCTTACCTGGTTAGGGGGAGATGAGATAGAATAGGGTGAGATAGGATGAGATGAAGTGAGGAGAGGAGATGAGATAGGTGGAGATGGAGATGATGGGATGAGATGAGATAAAATGAGATGGGATGAGATGAGATGTGATGAAATGAGATAGGATAAGAGGAGATGAGATGAGATGAGATGAGATAGGATGATATATGATGAAAAGAGATGAGATAGGATGAGATAGTGTGAGATGAGATAGGATAGGATGAGATGAGAGGAGAGGAGATGAGATGAGATGAGATAGGATGAGATGTGATGAAAAGAGATGAGATAGGATGAGATAGTGTGAGATGAGATAGGATGGGATGAGATGAGAGGAGAGGAGATGAGATGAGATGAGATAGGATGAGATGTGATGAAATGAGATGAGGTGAGATAGTATGAGATAGGATGAGATGTAATGAGATGAGATCAGATAAAATGAGGTGAGATGAGATGTGATGAAATGAGATGAGATACGATGAGATAAGATATGATGAGATAGGATGAGATGAGATGAGATGAGAAAAGATGGGATGGGATGAGATAGGATGAGATGAGATGAAATGAGATAGGATAGGTTAAAAGTATAAGAGTTGTTTTCTAAGCATACATGTTTTATCTTGGACGGATGCCAAAACTAACGTCTGAAAATTTTACGTGGAATTGAATTAAAGTACCGGTATATAATTTACACTTTTTGTTTCGACAAGAAAAGAATTATGGACATTGTGAAATTTAAAGAAGAAATTTGAATTCGAAACTAAAAATAGAAATTTGTATTATAAATAAATGCATTACAAGATGAAATTATTAGTAGAGGGAAACAGAGAGAGAGAGAGAGAGAGAGAGAGAGAGAGAGAGAGAGAGAGAGAGAGAGAGAGAGATGGCTCTAATCAAAAGCATAGAAAGTCAATTTAATAAACGCCAAAAAAACACAACCACAACAACAAATGTCCGTTGTTGTTAACATACCGCCATGGTGAACTAAAATGCAGTAGTCTGAGATCTCTAGATCCAAATATTTCTTGTAAAATCCAATAAGTTGTATGTCCTAGCTCCAACTTTTTTCCGCAGTTTTCTATACTTTGTGAGATCCGTGGTTACGTCAAGCTCCGAACTTTTATATCAGCTGGAGGTTCCGCTTCATTGATTTGCACGAACGCTGAAATTATATTATTGCACGTTCATAATCGACAAAAAATACAATTGTGCATGTGCATAAGAAATTCCGATTATCACCTAATCTATCGGTAGGAAAAAAGCCTAATTGGTAGAGGAGGGTTTATAAGCGGTATAAAAATAGGTACACTAGCAACAGCTGCAATGCTTTATAAAACTACAACAATTAGTTGGTTATCGTTTTAATCGAAATCTTTTTACCATACTCGACAGAATGTGAGGACGATTTAGCTAATCTCTTATCTGTTGTCGTTATATTCTTGCATATTTTTTAGTTTAATATAATAAACGGTTTTTTGTTGCTATGATTTGTATGTTTTTTGTTTTTGACTTTTATGAACTTTTTATTTGGGTTTATTTCTACAATTAAAACCATGAATTGTGTTGCCATTAAAGCTATAGGCATTTAAAGAAGCAAAGCTGGTGCAATGTAGCTCAGAGTTTTTACTTTCTTATAATCGAATTTCTATAGTTTTAAATTATTAATTAAAACCGCCCTTAAAAGCGAGACAAAGGATATTGAAAAAAATGCTATAAATAATCATGACACATAAGAATGTAACAGCGAAAACATATTAATTTTATATAGGGAGTGACTTGAGCAAGATAATTTTTCATAAATAATTATTACAATTGGTTGGGGTGTTTATTCTTGTTGCGTAACTGTTCAGACTGTTTGTATAATTTTTGCATGGTCTTCCTCTTAACATTTCGCCAATTTTGCACATCATTATATTTTGACTATTTCTAGTCAATCGGCGGGGTTTACATACCTATAAACGTGAGGTGGCATTAGAAAGTTCAAACTGTATTTTGGTACAATGGGAGGTGACAGCATATCAAGATTTGGTCTCAGCAAAAGGCTCATCAAACCAAAGATCTGTAGAGAGTGACAGCTGGGCCATGAAATGAAATAAATACTATGGTTAGTGATAACTTTTGTGTAGATCGAAGTTTTTTAATGTCACCCCAACCCCGTCTCATACCTTTCCAGATATTCCTGTATCCGCTGTAGTCATTATCAATAAAACATTTTCTTTCGTATCGTCTTCCGCCTTAAAAATATTATAGTTTCTTATGCCTCAAATATTCATTTATCGCAGTTGATTTTTTAGGAAGAAACTTAAAGTTTTGTGTCATTTTATGTTCCTTAAATGCATTCTATTTCTAATTATTTCATAACGAGTATGTAGAAGTATTATTCTTACTTTCACGTATTTATGTCCCCTCTGGGTACCATGCATTGTTTCTTCCTGCCAAGAATTCTCTCTTTTTCTCGATCTTTGTGAATGTTTCTTTTTTATCTTTCACTTAACCTTTCCGCACCCTCCCCCTTCCCCCCTAATCTTCCCCATTTTTAATTTGTCTCTGTCTGTCGATGAAACTACTTGCTTTTCTGACAGGGTCTGTTTATCTCTGTCTCTCTTCCTCTGTCTCTCTCTTTGTTTGAATTCATGTATGTCTGTGTGTCTCTCTCCGATCTAGTGTCGGTCTATTTTTATGTAGGTACAATTATTTGCCTCTCTCTCTTTAAATTTGTCAGACGTAAGTCTTGGAGCCACAATGTCGTCTATATAGCACCGGCGTTGGATGTTAAATCAACTCAACTCAACTCGACCCTCCTCTCATCCCCATTGAACGAGGAAGAAGAAGAAGATGATGCGAGTTTAACTATCTAGGTCATGCCTTTGTCACTTAGTTGTGTTAAGCACGTATTACCGATAACGTAAACACAAAGGTGCGTGTTGTATTCTTTAACAAGGACATATTTATGTACTTTTTTATTTACTTTTCATTGGCCGTAACCATACGGAAAGTAAACAGAGACACGGGGGAAGAATATATAGATATATACATATATATACACACACATATAATTATTTATAACTCTGTCTCCCTCTGATTATTGAAACTATTAAGAACTGCATAACATATATTAGAGTGAGGGGGAGATAGAAAGTGGGAGAGAGGGGGGAGATAGAGAGAGAGGGTGATAAATGCAGATAAAGAGAGAGAGAAGGGGGGGAGAGTGAGAAATGGAGATAAAGAAAGAGAGAGAAGAAGAGAGAGGGGAGAGAGGGATAGGGAGATAAACAGAGAGAAGGAGAGAGGGGGAAGAGAGAGAGAGAGAGAGAGAGAGAGAGAAGGAGAGAGGGGGAAGAGAGAGAGAGAGAGAGAGAGAGAGAGAGAGAGAGAGATGGGGAAGAGAGAGAGAGAGCGGAAGAGCTTGTGGTAAATATTCGTCATAGACGCAAATAAATAATTATTTTCGCCCGTAACACTCAAAACTATTTTAACCGCTCCTCACGTGGGAAGTAAGATGCTCTTTGGAATGTTTCCGGCGAAACAATACAATTTTGAGGGGCCTTAAGGCGACACATCGATTGTCAATGTATTGCGTCTGTTAGGCAATAAGATAACGGAGTGCTTAAGTTGGCGATGCAACAATAGAAAATTTAATATCCATTGTGGCACTTCAGTTGTGAGTATATTAGTTCACACCAAATAATTTTTGTTTGTTTTTGTTCTTGTTCTTGTTGTTTTGGGAAAAATGGGGTGGGGGGGGGGGGGGGGGTGACAGATTGCAAGACGTCTTCTGTTAAACTGCTTTAATTAAATTTAATAACGTCAATTGGGGGCGCTGTATAAAAGAAACCCTTCCTGAGAATAATTAAACCTTTTCACACCTCAGGCCGATAAAGGTAGAGATAACATAATTATGCTGAAAATTATGAAGAGTGTTTGAGAGTACTGTAAAGGGTTTTTAACGAAACAAACAAACTTTGAGGCATTACAAAGGAGACACGATTTGTAAAGGAGCTATACCACTATTAGGTCTGCCGCCCTAAAATATGCTTGATTTGAAGCATAAAAGATAACAACTTTGATCCCAAGATTAAAACCCTTTTAATAAAGAGTTAAACAATAAACGAAGACTGATGATATATACATGTACGTGTAATATACACACACAAACACAAATACATATATTAAATAGCCCGGCCGGTAAAAGTAGAGCTCTGAATTGCCAAGCAGTAGGTTGAGTTGAGTTGAATTGGTTTAACGCCCAACATCAGCACTTATAGACTATATTGTGTGCCCCAAGACTAACGTCTGACAATTTCATATGCTGGCACACACGAGACACACGATACCATGACTTTTGTCTCAGCCAGTCACATTAAACTGACACTGACTTAGCCAGCAGGGAGCAGGGCTCGAACCACGGACCTTTTGCATCGATGTTCTACCTCAGGGCTACCGAGCCCCACCCCCCCCCCAAAACCGCCCTTAAAAGCAGTAGGTACAGGTTTAGATCTTTCCGTTAGGCTCCATGCTTTTAATTTGGAGTACAGCTGTTTATTTACTTGATTTGTCAGGGAATTTAATATTCAAACATAATTATTATTTCAAATAGCCCAGTCGGCAGAGAGTTGATCTATCAAGCAGTAGATACAAGTCCCTATCTTTAGGTTTGGTTCTATGTTTTGTTCAATAGACTGCAGTTGTCATCTTACTTTAAATGCCGGGAAACTTAAGGGGTTTAAGACTTAAATTTTTAATATGTCTCATATTTTAACTCGTTTATTGTATTAAAATATCATAAAACTAAAGTTTTCTTAGATACTTAATAGCAATTGAGAGAGAGAGACGGAGAGAGAGAGAGAGAGAGAGAGACAGAGAGAGAGAGAGAGAGATGTTGTTGTTGTTTGTTTTTGTTGTTTTGACCTTATATCTGACCTTTTTTAGATTAAAATTTTTGAAGGAGGAAAGTTATCGACTTCACACCAGCAGAACTGATACATCAAATATATCAAGTTGTTAGAGCCTATATATATACCCCCCCCCCCCCCCCAATACTCGAATAAGAAAGAATAAAATAAAGGGGAAATAATTTAGGCTCAAACAGATAGCCCTACTTTGAAGTAAGCATTAAGGCCTAGATGTCTCCAATCGAATAACGAAGTTATACGTATCAATATGCAATCCGTTTAAATTCATGTAATACGTTTTATGCCTTTCAGTCGTTTCTTTTTTTTAGAAGCTAAATGACTTTAATGAAAGAAAGTGGAAGAGATAGAGAGAGAAAGATGGAGGGACAGAGAAAGAGAGAGAGAGAGAGAGAGAGAGAGAGAGAGGAGAGAATGAGAGAGAGCGAAAGAGGGTGAGAGAAAGAGAGCTGGGCAGAGACAGAGACGGAGATAGAAATATTGATCATTCTAATCGGCCCTTTTGCCATAGGGTAACCAAAGCCTTAGATACCACCTAAAAAGAATAATCTTTATGAACCAAAATAGAATTAATTGATAAAAACATCGCATCAAACAAAATCTCGCCACACATTCGACCAGCATGTTACCACACCGAGTCAACATTGTCTGTAACAAAAACACTAGGCCTATCGAACGCCTCTCTGTTTCAATCATGATAAAAGCGCATAAAACAGTTTTCCGTTCAGCTGATTGTTTTTCGATAAGCTCGGAAAGAAAGAGACGACGAAGCATGATTGTGTTTGCTTTAAGGTTTGTAACACCTTTTATTATGAGTATTAATACGTTTATGATATAAATCTGATAGTACATGCGTGGAGTTAAGGCTGGAATTATACCAAGTTCGGTTTTATGAATATAATTATAATGTCGCGGATGGTTTTATTCTAAGGCTCAAAACATACCGAGGCTGGTTGAATACGGTTGGCTATTAACTGCTGCCTAACACCAAACATAATAGAATTAAAACACTGCCATTAGACCTAGCCTGAGCTGTCGACTTATAGGATCCCTAGAGGAACCTATGATATGTTTAACTATGAGAAAGAGAGGGAGATATTTTGTCTTCCTCTCTCCCTCCCTTTCCCAAGGAGGTTTATTATGACTGTAGGGAAGGGTCCCACGACTAACGCCTGACAGTACAGCCTGTCTCAAGATAAAAATGACACCGAAACAACCAGTGTGTGCTTGTGTGTGTGTGTGTGTGTGGTTTTTGTTTTGGGGGGGAGGGGGAATCCAACAAACAAAATTTACTGTTCGTGGGTTTCGACTCGTCGACTTCCCACGTGAGTGACGGGCGTTCTACCACTTGCATAAGGTCGCCGCCTCAACCCTTTACTAAACGGAGCAGCCGTTAAGGCTCGAACACACCAAGCTAGGATACATGTGGACGGTCATTCGTAGATAACAAGTAGTTGGTCCTAGAATGCAAACCCTGGCAGACACATCCTGTGTTCGTCGAGAAATGAAAATCCAATAAAATAGATAGTTGAATATTGTGTGTACTCGCTGGGAAGGATGAAGGGGTTGGTATGTTCGCACACTTAGTGACTTTTTGTACTGCAAGCAGCGATCTTTTGTCTTGCACACTTTGTGGGCAAGGAGCTCTCAGTATGAACACAGCCTTACGTTTTGTTCCGCTATTTTTTTTTTGATTTTGTATGTTGTTTGCTTTGATATCGGTAGGAACTTTTTCTTTATTCGCTGCATGCATAACTATGATAAACCGGCTCAACGTTGCTGATATGCTGTTTAAAGCACTTTGATACACAAATTATAACAAGGCAATAATTAAAGAACAACACTTAAAACACGGAGCCTAAGTAATACGGCAAGCAAAACTCGCCACACGTCACTTGAATAAAATTAGTAGCTCTGTATCGAAAATAAATGATAAAGAAAGTTTAAACAGTAAGAGTAAGCAAGATTATTTTTAACTCAGATCTACATAATGTTGAGAATTGTGTTTGGATAGATCACTGTCCATGTTCTATTGTACAGTTAAACTACAATCTCTTCATTGAAACTTTCTCTCGCGCGTAAATAAGTTGTTAAAATTCAAGAATCGCAGATGGATTTGTATTCCAAGCTGTTTCTTTGGGAAAATATTTAATGTTTTCTTTTTTTTATCTTCGTGAGCTGCATCAGTGACGCTTTCTCTCTTTCATTCGTTTTGACAGAGCTATAAAATAAAAGTCATAGAGGGACTTAGAAAAAAGACTGAAGTTTAGTGTAACGTACTTTACTGCGTCTTTTTACAACCGTATTTTTCCCCGAAACATGTGTTGAAGACACAGGTAATTCCAATTTAAAAAAATGGTAAGAGAACCAATAACAGCTAGTTTACATTTCTAGGAGAAGTTGTTGCGGTAGAGCTATCCACAGTAAAGAGTCCATTGGTTAATTTCTGATTGTGATGTTGTGATCGAGCTTTATTTAATCACTATTAATATAAATTAAGAAATACACTTTTGTAGTTAAAATTTTAAACCTGTTCCTTAATTCTATCGAAGTGATGCAGTGTATGCGCTTAATTTGTTTTGATTTGCCAAAATTTAATTAAAATAAGATCAATTATTAATTGCCTTATTAAATGTGTAACTATTTCAGCAAATGTATTTTTTACTGAAGAAAAAAAACCTGTAGGTTTCTTGTGGGCGCTTAAGAGAAGTTAAATTCAACAGAGAAGTTACACCAGAAATCTCACTGTTTGAAGATGGGGCCCATTCGGGTCTCTCTGCTTCTCCTGATTATTTGGCTTCAGAGGGCAGTTCTGGCAAGTCTAACGGTGAGAAGTAGTTGTAGTTGAGTTGTTTTAACGTCCAACATCAATACTATATAGTTTATATTGTGTACGGGCCCCAAGACTGACGTTCTGACAATTTTATATGCTGCCGATGGGATAATACATTTTAGAGAAAGTAGAATATTTTGTTATTGTCTCGTCTTTAATTACACGCTTATTGGGGGGGGGGGGTCAATTGATAGAGCATTGTTCACCCAATCGGAAGGTCACTGGTTCGAAACCCACGATTGGTCAAAAGTGTATTCGTCTGATTATGTCCAGTACTGATTGAGTCCATGTCAGTATAATGTGAGCCACAGAGACAGAAGTCCAGGTCTCCCCGCACTTTCCCTGTGTAGTAGCACGTAAAATTGTCAGATGTTAGTCTTGAGGGTCGTCCGCAATATATAATTTATAGTGCTAACGTTGGACACTAAGCAACTAACAAACAAAGAAACCTTTATGTGAGGTTGTTAGCATTCTAATTTTCTGTCTCTCATCACTTCTATTTAATTCGATCATTATTTTCGGTAAATCTAAGTGAATTAAAAATTTATCAAAGTTAAGCTCTTCATCTCCCACTCTTCCACCTCTCTCAGCTAGACGTGTTTCCTATTTGTAAATCTTAAGTTATATTTTAGTTATAAAGCATGTCTGTAGAATTTCATAAACATAGTTGAACATTAAAAAAGAAGATATAGACTGTTCGAAAATATACTTCACGTGTAGTTTTACCGCCGTTTGTGTGACTTTTGTGTTGCAATTTATTAGCTAAATTTTGAAAACAAATTAATAAGGAATAAAAGAAAAATACTTTACGTAAAGATTTAAAGCTGTTTATGAGTTTTATTAGTAAAATAATTTAATATTTATTAATGTTGTGTTTTCTTTGACCAGCTGAGTCCTCTGTCTAACATTTACCTGCCCTCTGGAGAAGATGGAGTGCTCAGGTTTGGAGAGACGCCGGTGCAAAAGGTTGCATACAATCCCTCAGGAGAAAGTCATCTACAGTGCAGGTAGTAGTGGGAGAAATCAGTGAGGGGGAGGGTAAGAAAGAGAGAGAGAGAGAGAGAGAGAAGAGAGAGAGAGAGAGCTGATAGCAAAGACTTAAAAAGGAAAATAAAGAAGGCAGATCGAAGAACTTAAGGGTGTTAAAAGAGTAAGAGGAAAAAAAGGAGAGAGATCGAGTGAGAGAGGGAGAGAGAGAAAGAGAGAGAGAGAGAGAGAGAGAGAGAGAGAGAGAGAGAGAGAGAGAGAGAGAGAGAGAGAGAGAGAGAGAGAATGGGGAACGGGGAGGGTGCTATCTTTCGACCCGCCGATGATGTTTATATTAAATTTGATTAATTTAAGATAAAAAAAAAAAAAATAACTGAAAAGCAATTTCTGTCCAGCCATCAAAATAAGGATGGTCGTAAATCAGTGAAAACACTCACGTAGCTTTATAAATATTTTTTAATGAATCAAAATTACATATTCGCACGACAGGCAAATCTATGCTGCACGTCATAAATGTGGAGGAACCTTCACAACCTAAGATAGTACTGAGTCGTTTCGAGGCAAACATGGACTTCGCAGCCGTGTCCCAGTGTAAGAATCTGGTGTTCGTGACTGCCAGGAACACAGCAGAGCCTGAAAAGGGGGAGCTCAGGGTGTACTCTGACTATAGTCAAGGTTTCAACCTGCTCGCTACTATACAAGGTTTGTGCTGAAACAAGCCTACAGTACTGCAACTACTACTACTACTACTACTACTACTACTACTACTACTACTACTACTACTACTACTACTACTACTACTACTACTACTACT
>RQTK01001246.1:50132-63166 GCA_003991915.1 Elysia chlorotica
CTACTACTACTACTACTACTACTACTACTACTACTACTACTACTACTACTAACCTATTTTCACCTTATTCCCTCAGTCGCTAGCATCATTATTTGGTCCCTAGGTCTAGCTCCGTCTGTTAAAGCCTCTATAGTTGTTGGCCTGCTTCTCTGTATCGTACTACTACTACTACTACTACTACTACTACTACTACTACTACTACTACTACTACTACTACTACTACTACTACTACTACTACTACTACTACTACTACTACTACTAAACATTCAATTTTCACTAAACAATTACACGAATTGAATCTACATTGGAAAAGTATCAAAACGACACCATTAAGGCCTGCTTTGGAAACATTTAGCCTATTTAATACTTTAGTCCAAACACTTTACATGAAATCAAGTATGAATTACACTTACAATGGCCAAGGTGATAATAATAATTAAAAAAAAAACTAAATATGTAACTTTTTATGGATTCACTGCAAGCAAGGTTTTTATACTAACAAACACCCCTTCCTGTTTTTGTTATTCAGTTGGAGCGAACCCAAGGGACGTAACCGTGAGGGAAGGGTGTAGATCCGCACTTATTTCCCTTGAGGGTAACCCTTACCTGGGCTCGGTAAGTTGTTTATCCTGTTTGCTACTTTTCTGTTGTTTATGTCGTTGTTTTTTCTTGTTTTTTCTTGTTTGTATGTTTGTTTATGGAATAACTCATTATGTACAATAGTACCACCTTTACAAATGATTTGTTTATTTCACTCCTTAATTTTAAATTTTAAGTTTGCTCAAATGACTTGCTAACAACACGTGTTCGGGGTGACGGGAAAAGGTTGATAAATATTGATAATTTTTACACTTAGTTATATCTTCTTAGCTCGTCCCAGATCTTTTCTCTCTGTCTTTCTCTCGCTGTCTTTCCGTTCGTTTTATAAGTTGTAATAACATATTCTAAACTATATGTTGCCATAATGCGTTTAATTTTATTATCATTTTTAACGATCTTTGTCCAGGATCCCGAGGGAGAAGTTCTTGTGGCAAGTTTCCCTCACGGAGTCGTGGATTCCAGCAGTGTGAAAATCAGCCGGGTGGACTTCAGAGATTTCAATCACAAGTAGGTGTTGCTGCTTCGAAGAAAAGAGAAATAATGTGTTTAAATATTAATTTTCCATTAGTACGTTGTTGCTTTTCTATATTTAGGTTTTTTATGTTTGATTTTTAGCATTGCAGTCCTTTTGAATTTAACCACCTAGATGGACTATTACCAAAAAATGAAAAAAAAAGAAACAAAACAAGGATTTATAAGTGACTGTCTGAATTTGGTCTTTGGTTAAGACCGGAGGCTTAGCCAAAAATAGTAAAGCTATGTGAGCATCACATATTTCTATTAATAGCACTAATCTATGGCGAGCGAGGCTTCTAAAAATAGAAGGCCAAGTCACTAAAGTAGATTTGTACTAACGTTTGTACTAAGACCCAAATCGAATTAATATTATATTTAGACGTTTAGGCACAGTTAGAACAGTGTATATTGTGTTCTGTGGGCTGTGTGGGATAAACAAAAAATACGATCTGAGTATCGGTCTGTCCTAACTTTTATAATGAATTTGATAGAAATACATCAGTAGTGTTCTTACTATCCAGAAAATTAATGTGCTCACGTAAATCAATGTGGTGATATTATATAGCCTGTACTTGGTGAGACCTCGGTGGTGAGCATTAACAACTTGAGGAAACAAGCCTGCTGGTGTAGTTGTTGTTGAGTTGGTTTAACGTCCAATATCAGCACCATAAAGGCTATAATGTGGACGGGCCCTAAGACTAACGTCTGACAATTGTATGTACTGCCACACACGAGACAGGGCCGGGATGCCATGACTCCTGTCTCAGCTGGTCATATTATACTGACACCGACCCAACCAGTGGGGAGCGCAATCGTCAGACCTTTTGTGATGGAAGCCGATGTTCTACCGAAGAACTGCCGCGCCCCCCTCATGCTAGTGTAAAAGTTGGTATAACTAACCATTCTAAGGCCAGAACTGCCGCTGGTGGTTGGGCTGGGGGTTCTTTGTGACACCCTATCGCATTCGGACCAAGGCTAAACAATTACAATAGGGTTTCATACGGAAGCCATAGCCCTACCCCAGCCACCAGCGTCAGTCTTAGTTTGGCCTTAGTCTAGCTCTGGCCTAAGCTTGTGAACCTAACACATTTTTATATAATACGTCTTTATGTATCTCAAATCTAAATCTTAATCTGAACCTGTGGCTGATTAACTATAAGGAGAAACCCCTGTCGAACCCGCGATCTTCTGCCTTCCACTTCCATTGCGTTCCGAACTGCTATGCATCTCTCCATTTCGGGCTTGATTTTCCTCTTTTTGGAGGAATTGTCTGGGTTACCCAACTGTCTCTCCTAATGTCCATACTTTGTCTGAAATTGTTGGTACATAGCTAACCCATCTATCTTTGATTCTTTTGTATATTGTCAAACCTCTTTCTTCAATCCTTCACAAATGCAATCGTTTGATCGCAGCTAAACCCATGCTAAAATCACGCCCCTTGCTACAGTCGCCACCGTAATTGTAAAAACAACCAGACTGGTCAAACATTTGTACATTGGTCAAAACTTTACATTGCTTTTTCCGTTCGTTTCACAGATACAAGCCACTGACTGAATTTGGTCTGAGGTTTGTTGGTATACCTGGACACAACGTTACATTCAGCCAAGATGTGGAACCAATGAACATTGCCATTGACGAGTTCGAGGAGAATGCCTATGTTACACTAGAGGTGCGTGAGAGTGTGGGTAAACTGGTTTCTCTACGTCTCTAGCTCTGCAGCTGGGCCGAATCTTGGGTGGGTCTTAGGACTAATGTCTGATAATGTTGCATGTTGTCATACGAGATAATGCAGGGAGGCCTGCACTCATGTCTCAGTCGGCCACATTAAACTGACACCGATTCAACCAATGAGGAACGAAATCGGACAAATAATTATGTTTGCAGGACCGCGACAATACAAGTATTTTTTCTATTATTTATTTTTAACAAAGTATTTGTATAACAAAGAATTACATTTATTCTGACTTCCATCACCAATGGACGTAAATGGTCTGAACTGTTTGTAATAATATTTTGGAAGGACATGATCGCCAACGCCATGAAGATGATGATGATTATGACGATGATTATTATGACGATGATGGTTATGTTGATGTTGTTGGTGAATAATGTAATGATTTTGCCTCTCTGTCCAGAAAAACAATGCCATCGCCCAGATTGATCTGTGGGATGGGAAGGTGACCCAAATCATGGGCCTGGGATCCAAAAAGTGGGGCTTGCTGGACGCCAGTGATAAAGATGGAGGTTAGTTATGGGTTGAGTTCAGTTGAGGTGGTTTAACGTCCAATATCAGCACTATATAGGCTATATTGTGGAAGGACATCAAGACTGACTTCTGACAATTTATGTGCGTCTGTCTGTCTTGGTAGACGATGGGATCTTTGCGCCTGGTGGGTAAGATCAGTTTGTGGTGGATGGAACTGCAGCGACTGCTGTTGGCTGAACAGGCCTATTTTGGAGTGTTTGTTGTTGTTGTTGTTGTTGTTGTTGTTGTTGTTGTTGTTGTTGTTGTTGTTGTTGAGTTGAGTAGGTTTAACATCCAACATAAGCACTATATAGGCTATATTGTGGACGGACTTCAAGAGTGTCGTCTGACATTTTATATGCTGCCACACACGAGACAGGGCGGGGATGCAATGACTCCTGTCTCAGCCGGTTGTGGATGTTTATCCATGCTTGCACTGGCAATACACATGGCATCATTAGTACAACCAGAGAGTGTGAAATAATTAGAGGTTTCACCATCAAGATTGTGCGTACATGTCTCAAGATGATTAATGTATTTGCTTCCTCCTTTAAACCTTAGTAGAAAATCAGTCTGAACAGTGTTGAACCGCCTTGATTTCAATAAGGAATTAGAGTGAGCACATGCAAGGTTGTGATCAGTTCGCAACGTGTCTTAAGACTTTTCATCATAATTTTTTTAGAAGAGCTGTATGTTTTCCACGACGTTGTATATAAGATGGAAAGCGTCGAAGTAAATTAACGGCAAAAATATTACCAGAAATAGTACGATAATTTTAAAACTGCGAACTTGTTTCGCATAGCCAGTTCAAATTTGCGCCTCAAATTTAACCACTCTTTCTGATCTAATCTCTCTTTTGTTGCTAAGCCTATCTTTGAACAGGTTAACATTCCATTTACCAACTTTTTTTTTTGGACATCTATACACATTTATGTGAACAACACTTTTACTTAAATCCCAGGACCTCAAGTGACCTATTGGCCAATCAGATCGTGGTACCAAGCCTCAGGTATACAGTTCGTCGAATGGAAAATGATGAAGCTTCTGATTACAGCCAATGAAGGAACTGCAAGGGACTTTGAGCTGACAAACGATTTAACGCAAGCAGGTATGAAAATAAAGAAGTTGGTATAATGTCTGCATCAAAATCATGTGTACAAATTCGAAATATTCTACCTGATGTGTTTTTTGCTGTTGTTGTTTTTGTGGTTGCGGTTGTTGTTGTTGTTGTTGTTGTTGTTGTTGTTGTTGTTGTTGTTATTGCTGCTTTTGCTGTTGTTGTTGTTGTTGCCGTTATTGTAATTGCTGTTGTTCTTGATGCTTCTGCTGTTGTTGTTGCTGTTGTTGATCCGTTCAGTTATGTTACCTACCTCTCTTTTGCCTAGAGTCATGAGGAAAGAGGCATCAGTTCTGTATAGCTCATTAAGATTGAACCCAGGGTGTTGGCAATGTCGTTAGCCTCTGTGTGCAAGTTTGCCGCGGCTTTTTCTACTAAAAATCATTTTTTTACATCATAGTAAAAATCATTACGAATAAACCTACTTGTTGTTAGCTGATATCCTATAACTGCTTTATTACTAACACACATTCACAGCATTCCTGAAGCACTTGGCGGAATAGGCATTACGTATATTATTATTTCATTGTTTTAATACAATTTGTTTTTAAAAAAATGACATCAGCATGACTTAGATTTATTTGTAAACATCCGTTTTACTTTGAAATCTTGTGAAAAGTATCATCCTGAATATTTCTATTTTCAGACCTCTCTGATGATGTTCCCTCCATTTTGAAAGAATCCATACAGGACGACTCCAAGTTGGGTAAGTTCTAAACTTAGAAATCTGACCTCCCAATGTAGGTTCCATAATCGGTTGGAGTCCCACAGAATACGCTGTGTACATTTCGAGGGTCGAGAGGCAAAATATTGTGATGTCTTTTTTACAATGTGCAGTTCAACCAATATAGGCAAAATATTGTGATGTCTTTTTTTCCAATGTGCAGTTTAAACAATATGCCTCAAACCCCGAAATTCACGTTGTATCCTGTACCTTTTTAATTTTGTGCCTTAAAGTTTCTTTAAAAACTAAGGAATATTCCTTAAACGCACCCTTCTTATCCGTTGTGTATTTCATTTTCCTATGCCATGTATGGCTATGTCGTTTTGTTACGTGCGATATATTTATCATTTGTCTATCACACTTGTCATATTTTATGGATTTCACTTGGCGAAAAGATAGAATAAACATAATTACTTATGGTTAAATCCAAAGTTGAACTCAAAGTATCACTGAGAGACGGGTTTCAAGGCTAAAGTCTGACAACTTTACATCCTTTCACACACAGAGAGACATGGCGGGGATGTCAGGACTACTTTCTTAACCTGCCGCGTTACAATCTTTTTTTCTTAACAATTAAATGTTCAGGACGGCTCAAACTGCCTACAACAGACAGGTGCTAACGGGTCCCAAGACAAGCTTCTCACAATTTAACCTGATGTCACATTACACTCCCGCATCCTCTAAAACCCCAGAAAGCCTCAAAGTGTCTACTGCGGACGAGTCCCATACTAAATATCATATCACATTACAAACTCTCCCATCCTCTAAACCCCCAGGACGCCTCAAAGTCTCCACCCTAGACGGTAGATCCCCCAAGACGGGCAAGTACGAGGAGCTGTTTACGTTCGGAGGGCGCGGCTTCAGCATCTGGACCGTGTCTGGCGGGCCCCTCATGAAGCTCTTCGACTCTGGCTCACAGCTGGAGGAACTCACAGCCAGGCACTGCCCGCACCACTTCAACAGGGACACCGTGGTGGACGACTGCTCGGATGATATGGTGAGTACCTTCTCATTTTCTACCTTGGTTTGCTACTGTGCTGACGTGCCATAAATACAAACTCAAACTTAACCTTCTAAGCTGGTTTGTTTTTTGCTTGTTTTTTTGGTTGGTTGGTTTTTTGTTGGTGGGTTGTTGCTTTATGGTTATTTTGGTGGTTGGTAGCTGGTTAGGTAGTTGGGTAGTTGTTCGGTTGGTGAGCGGGTGGTTGGTTGGTTGATGGGTATCATGGATTGCTGCTTGGTTGGCTGGTTGAATGACTGGTTGGTTGGTTGGTTAGTATTTTGCTTAGTTGGTTGGTTAGGTGTGTGATTAGTTGATTGGCTGGGAGGTTAGTTGAGTGACTGACTGAATAGTGGATGGACAGTGGCGGTTTAGCATCTGCACCGTGTATTGGGGGGAGGGAGGGAGGAACTCACAGCCAGGCACTGCCCGCACCTCTTCAACAGGGAGACTGTGGTGGACGACTGCTCGGACGACATGGTGAGTGCCTTCTAGTTTTCTACCTTGATTGGGTACTGTGCGAAGGTGCCGTAAATACTGAAAATGCTGAAATTCAAACTCATAAGCTGGTTTGTTGGTTGGTTGGTTGGATGGTTGGTTGTTTTATTGCTCTTTCTCTTGCTGTTTATTGCACGAATGGCGTGGTATGTTACCCATCAGTTATTTGGTTGGTTGATTGGGTGGTTGATTGATTTGTTGGTGTTAGGGTCGGTTGATAGGAAAGTGGATGGATAGTTTTGTTGGTGTCTTGATTGGTTATTTGGTTGATTAGTTTTATCGTTGTTGGCTGGATGGATGGTTGGGTAGTTGGTTGGTGAGTGGGTGGTTGGTTGGTTGAATGACTTGTAGGCCGGCGATTATTTTAGTTAGATGGTTGGTCGGATGTGTGGTTAGTTGAGTAATTGATTGAATGGTGGGTAGATAGTATCCATTGTATTAGGGGGGGGGGGGGCGTGAAGCTCTTCGACTCGGCTCCCAGCTGGAGGAACTCATAGCCAGGCACTGCCCATACCTTTTTAACAGGGAGACCGTGGTGGACGACTGCTCAGATTAAATGGTGAGTACCCTCTAGGGGGCGCGGTGATCCTGGGGTAGGACATTGGCTTCCGACGCAAAAGTTCCATGTTTCAAGCCCTGGCGACTTCGCTTCTTACTGGTTGGGTCGGTGTCAGTTTAATGTGACCAGCTGAGACAGGAGTCATGGTATCTCCGCCCAGTATCGTGTGTGGCCGCACATAAAGTTGTCAGTTGTCAGTCTTGGCTTGTTGGTTGCTTTGTTGTGTTAGTGCTCTTTCTCTTGCTGTTTATTTCTCGAATGACGTGGTACGTTGCCCATCAGTTGGCTGGTTGGTTAAGTGATTGATTTGTTGGTGGGTGGTTCGGTTGCTAGAAAAGTGGTTGGGTGGTTGTTTGGCTGGTACCTTGCTTGGTAATTTGGTGGGTTGTTTTTTTTGGTTGGTGGTAAAAACGTCTTCTTTATCGCGCATCTCCTGTAACTGCTTATATATTGCTAAAATATTTTTAATTTTGATGCATTCTTTTCCATAAAGCACTAGCTTTTAACTCGCGAATAACATAACTACTCTTAACTAATCTGTTTCCCTTCCGAACATAAAGTTCCAAACATAAAATTAATATGACCAGTCGGACTCAATTCAAGGGTTATCTCCCTTGCCCAATTCGTCCACCAGGGTCCTCAACCGAACACTATCGCTGTTGGACAACTCGGCAATGAACTCTACATCTTCATAGGTGTGAAAAATCCTGGCACGATCTTCGTCTACAAGCTGGGCGCGAACCTGCGCAATCCCGAGTTTGAGTCGGTGTTTTGTCAGGGCATTCCCGATGATTCGAGATCGTTCCAAGAAATGTACGAGGACAAGGAACTCTATGGCGCGGCGCCCATGGATATCAAGTAAAGTGTTGTTGTTGTTGTTGTTGTTGTTGTTGTTGTTGTTGTTGTTGTTGTTTTACTTGTTTGTTTGTTGGTTGGTTAGTTAGGTGGTTCACATAAAGTCAATTCGTTAAAAAGGTTTTAGCTACTCTTTTTGCGCTTTTGAAAAAATTGCAATAAAAAGTTTGGACTACAACATATTTATAACTAGCTCAGTAGCCATGATGGTCCTTTATTCTATAACCAGGCAGTCAACTATTACATTATTATCTTGAAGCCTCCAATGTTCCTTGAATTTTCTTATGTCACTGACTAGGCAACGTCATATCCGGCTCTTTTTATTCAACGCCTTCCGGGATCCCTACGGGGGTTCGCCTAAGTCAAGCATTTTTTGGACGCAGACATATAGAGACATAGTGGGGGATAACCCTATTCCTGGCCCCTGTCTTAGTTGCTAACATTATAGTAATATTGACACTGGTTCCGTCAGTTAGGAGAAAGACGATCCTGTTAGGATTCGAACCCAGAGCTCCTGGTCAGTAGGCGTGGACATAAAAACGTAGCCACAGGAAAGCATGATTTATACCAACACATTAGACAATAAATGACATAATTATTTCGAAAAGGGTGAAATAAGAAAATACATGGACTTTGTTAGTTCACAATACAAGGTATGGTTTCATTTGCCTGAATAGCTTAAAGGATAGCACTGGTCATTTTTGTTATTTAGTCAGGAAAAATTGCTGTTAAAATGCTAAAGATGCTAATGATAAGATTGCTCGAATAAAATTAATGTTCTTTATATTATTGATTTACATCCGTGGATCTTTAAAAAAATTAATCAGGGTGAATCAGTCCAAAGTCAAACCTTAGGCTTTTTGATTTGTTTATAGTGCAATATTATTCACAATCTAGAACCCAAGATCTTAGCTTTTATTTGAAAATAAAAAAGCCAATATATATTTATATTGTTTTATTCCCTCCCTTGATGCCCCTGTTTTCGCGCTTTGAGCGATAGGCACTCTCACACACTCTGGTCCGTGTTCCAGTGTGGATGTGGATATTAAAGTTTGTCGCGGGGTCAACACTCTTCCCATCATGGCCTCCTACCCAACCTCATTTCCTCTGTCCAGTGCTGCTTCCACAGCAGACGTGTTAAGTCTAAGTTTTTTCCGTTCTGCGACGTACGCTTTGTTTGGTCTGTGCTGTCTTCTCAGTTCTGTCTTTTCTCTCTATGAATTCCAACTTTCGTGTGTGCCTGTGCTTGTGTGTCTGTGTGTTTGGGATGGGTGAACTGGCGCAAATGGGAAAGATTTAGTCTCCGAATCGGCAGGTTCCCGGTTTGGAATGGTAAGAATTGTATTTGTTCGATTTCGTTCCCTACTGGTTGGATCGGTGTTAGTATGATGTGACTGGCTGAGACAGGAATCTAAGTACCCCTGCACTGTATCTGTGTGGCAGCACGTAAAATTGTCAAACGTTAGTCTTGGGATCTGTCCACAATAATAGTCTATAGTGCTAACGTTGGATGCTAAGCGGAAAACGAACTGTTATCTAAGTTCTCTTCTTTTCTTTCTATCAAATTGAAATAAATGTTTGGTGTGTGTGTGTGTGCCTTACTACTTTTTGACCTCGCTAACCAGTATTTATGGCATTTAAAAAAGAGGCTTCCAAAGATATCACGCAGGTCACATTTAGAAGAAAAGTGAGCTATATTATTGGAGTATCAGGCAAGGTCGGGGCAGTTTACATTCTTGGTCTCGTTGGCATGAAGGCTGAACGAAAAATACTCACTAACTATTCTCCTGTAACAAATAATTATGATACTGATTAAAAATAAATAGACCACTATTACCCTTTTATGCAAAATGTGTTCACTTGATTCAATTCAGTGACTGTGCGTATTGTTTAGGATAGACTGGCTTTTAGGCCAACGATTTTGATGATGTAGTTTGAGTACAAATGGGGGGCACGGTGGCCCTGGGGTAGAACATCGGCTTCAGATGCAAAAGGTGCAGGTTCGGGCCCTGGCGATATAGCTCCCTACTGGTTGGGTCGGTTTCAGTATAATGTGACCGATTGAGACAGGAGTCATGGCATCTCCGCCCTGTCTCGTGTGTGGCAGCCCATAAAGATGTCAGACGTCAGTCTTGGGGTCGGTCTACAATATAGCCTATATAGTGCTGATGTTGGACGTTACACCAACTCAACTACAACTACTACTTGAGTAAAAGTAGAAAAAAGGAACCGAACTCTATGGGTGAAGGAGGGAGGCGGTGGTATTGGAAGGGGGTCAGTTCTTCTGGTCAGCTTCAGTCAAGAAAACAGTTTAATAGTCCCTCTCTGAGTACTTATCAAGTCTTTCTAGACATACTTAGCCCTACTTCAGTAAGACTAAACAATATAGTTATTTGGCGTGGGTTCTTTGAAGAATTTTATTGCCTGTTCTTTTGAGTCCGCTTTTGTTTTTGTTTTTCGTCTTGTTTTCTTTGTATTGCTGTTGTTGGGTTGTTGCTTTTTGTTTGTTGCTTTTTGTGTTTTTGTTTGTTTGCTTGTTGTTGATGTTGTTTTTGTCGTTGTTGTTGTTGTTGTTGTTGTTGTTGTTGTTGTTGTTGTTTTGTTGTTGTTGTTGTTGTTGTTGTTGTTGTTGTTTGGAGGGGGTGTATTTTGATTTTCAAAGCTTTAAGTCAACCTTGGAGATTCTACAAACAATTGTACTTGTTGATCTCAGCATGAAGGTCTCCAGTTTTAGGAGTGTTTGAATTTTAGTAAAATACAAATTGATTAAGATCAAAGACTATTTGTTCCTTAGAACTACACTCGGAGTCACACTATATAAAAGCGAAATATAGCGGTATTATACCCTCAACATTCTTAATGGGATGAACTAGCGTTTTATATTTCTCAATAATTATGTTTTATTACGAATTACTGAAATATTTTGAGTGCGATTTCTATCAGACCACCGCAGTCAAAAACACTCCTACCAAAAACCTTTATGAATGAGTAATCTAGGCTATTATTTTTGTTTACAATAGTGCTACTTAGTTTGAATGTGCCGCGATTCAAAGAATCCATTCATATTTATTTCACCTTTTGATTTACAACTTTATTGTCAGATTTCTATCGGGGCGAGAGAGTCCTTCGGGAAAACCCATGTTGATGGTAGCAGGCAGTAAGTCTGGTACAGTCACCCTACTGGACGTCAACATTGGAGATTAAAATACAGGTGAAAAATATTTCTCTCAAACATTTCTATATTGTTTTGCACGATGTTTGTTTTCCACATTTCTTAGACATTGCAAGTAATATGACATGTATTGAGTTTTTTGTTGTTGTTTTTTCTTCATAAAGATAATTTTTAAGCAGAAGAACAGCTTAGAGATGAAAAGAATTTTTTTTTCAATATGGTGTGATACCATGGAGTAATAAACAAAAAACATTGATCGTTAGATACGAGGTCACAAGAAAGTGATGAAAGAAAACGAAAATGGAAATTTAATGTATTATGAGAACACCATAAAAACATGTTGATATCTGTTGAATTGTACACAGAATATTATGCTTTTGCCTTTTATATTTCTCTCTTTTTTTCTCTTCCTCTATCTCTCATTTGTTGTTCTTTCTCTCCTTCTCTTTGGTCTTTCTCTTTTGCTATCTCTGTCACGTCTCACTCTCTGTCGACCTCTGATTTTTCGTCTGTATCTATCTGTGTCTATTTTTCTCTTTCTCCCTCTCTCACTCTCTGTCTCTCTCTCTCTCTTTATTTCTCTATCTATCTATCTATCTATCTCTATCTCCTTATTTCTCTCTCCCTATTTCTCTCATTTCTCTCCACCCCACCCCTCTTCCTCCAACCTAGGTACGAGTTCACATTCGCTGATGAAACAGAACCTCGTCAAGTAGACCTAAATTCTGACGCTCGATGGCGATGGGTCACGTGACTTAGACTGCGCAATCTTTACGTTGAAGCGTCATGTCTGCCATATATCTGAGGAATTCTTCAAATAAACGATATTCACAACAAAACCGTGTTAAGTATCTCCTTGGTTGCGCTGACTGCCCAGTGTCCAAATAACAGTTTTAAACAAACTTCAATAATTTAGTCTTACAATCTTGGTTTAAAAAATGTCTTAGTTTAGCAGTAAACATGTTGTGTAAATTTTGATAAAGTTCATAGAAAACTTTAAAAATGTTTGGGTTTGAATGATGATCTTTTACCAAGGCAAGCTGACAGAATGTGAGAGTCATGGGGTGTCGAGTTTGTGTGAAAACTACTCATCCTGTAGATCACAGCAAGCTGTTTTGTTTCACTAACTAATCTGTTTAACACGAAGAGGTCATGTGACGTTGGCAGACTTCATTTACGTGGATAGATCTACATTGTATTTTGTCTTTGTTATGATTTTATTTTACAGATACGTACATAGTTTACATCACCTTTTTACGCGTGGTGGGTCAGGTGTTTTAAATTAATTTGTGTTTAAAACATACATTGGGTATTATTTTCGCCTCATCTTAAATCGTTTCGAGAGTGGACTTTAAGAAGTAAGATCTCGTTTTGAAGAAAGGTGTATTTTTATAAATAACTGCTGTTGAGAAGAATGCCTCTATTCAATCATACAAGATCATTAGAAATGTAAGAAGTAAAAGGCGCCAGTGACAAAGAGGAAGAGAGAGAAAGAGAGAGAAAGAGAGAGAGAGAGAGAGAGAGAGAGAGAGAGAGAGAACTTTTTTTTTCGTTTTACATAACATAGGATGCCCATGTATAAGCAAAAGTAAGCTTGGCCAAAGGTTATCAGTGTTTGCTGGCTATTGGATATTAAAGAAAATTATATACATTTGCAGAATTCACACCAAATAGAAAATAAGGTGATGATGATGATGATGATGATGATGATGATGATGATGATGATGATGATGATGATGATGATGATG
>RQTK01001246.1:65144-83730 GCA_003991915.1 Elysia chlorotica
AAGGGAATCTGCAACGGCGTTCAATCGTAGTTATATCCTAGATTTTCGGAGCCAATGGACAATTTCGCCCTCTCTCTCTCTCTCTCTCTCTCTCTCTCTCTCTCTCTCTCTCTTTTCTCTCTCGGAGGGCGCGGTGGCCTGGGGTAGAACATCGGCTTCCACGCAAAAGGTCCGTGGTTTGAGCCCTGGCGATTTCGCTCCCTACTGGTTGGGTCGGTGTCAGTTTAATGTGACCGGCTGAGACAGGAGTCATGGTATCCCCCCTGTCTCGTGTGTGGCAGCACATAAAATTGTCAGACGTCAGTCTTGGGGCCCGTCCACAATATAGCCTATATAGTGCTGATGTTGGACGTTAAACCAACTCAACTCAACTCAACTCCCCCTCTCTCTCTCTCTCTCTCTCTCTCTCTCTCTCTCTCTCTCTCTGGGTTTAACGTCTCCTACCTTCCCCAGAGACATCCTCCACGACGCCATTGTCCTATCAACCACAAGGCCTGTAGTACTGGCATTACTGGGCAAGCCAGCACCTCTGGCGGGTCAAGGAAGGCTGTCCCGGCATGGCCTGGTGTGGTCACAGCCCCGAGGCGTCCTGGTTCGATAAGGGACAGGTAATAAACCCGAACACCCGGACATGCTCGGATGTTACACTCGGCCGATCATCCTAACAGGACAGCTGCCAACTGTGTAGGAAAGTAACAGTATTAATTTTGCTCGCAGTTTTTTTACTGTTTGTTTTTGATTTGTTGCTTAACATCCAACGCCAGGCTATATTGTGAACGGGTACCAAGACTGACGTCTGACACATTAAGGAATTTATGTTAAGTTCTTAACATTTTTTTTTCTTTTCTTTTTTTTTTTTTTAATAATGTGTACTTAGATACAACTATGTTTAAGTAAAACTTTTGCTAATTGTGTTGCTAAATGTATATTTGTAGAACTGTTTATTTATATTCATCTTGCAAAGCCTGTGCTTGACAAAATAATTTTCGATATGTATGTTCTTAAAATATATATTGACTGAATAAACATTGATTGATTGATTGATTGATTACGTGCTACCGTATATGAGGCATGAAAACCTGGACTCCTGTCTCAGACGCTCACATTAAACTGATACCGACCCAACCAGTAGGGGATAAAATTGGACAAATATTATTTTGATCGATAATGAGATTCGAACCGGGACGTTCCTACCTATCTGGAGACCAACATTCTATCACCTGAGCCAGTTCGCCCTGCACTTCCTTACACTTTTTCACCTAAATTTTTACACTCTGAAAATGTCTGGTTAGGTTGACGGTTCGGTAACAAAGCTGCTTTCTATCTATGGAAATGAAGCAACGGTAACTTTCCATTTTGGAATGTAAGTGAATGAAGGTAAAAAATGCATAGGTAGGGTACGGGTAGAGCGATTATGAGATGACTGTAGGACTAGGGGGACATTGTGTTTTCTCACCTGCGTCACAGCTTTTTCTCATTTCAAAACTTTAAGTGATTACAGGGGCGAGCCGCGTTATCTGATGGTTTTATCAGTGCGAATTGCTGGGGTTGGGGGTGAACAGGAATTTGGAACAGGAAAATGTAATAGGCAACGTATACAAATATGTATGTTTATATAATTATATGACTCATATATTTTACAAGGATGGTCAAGTCATATATATATATATATATATATATATATATATATATATATATATATAAATGAGTTGACTATCCTTGTAAAACCTCAAGTGCGTCAATCAAAATTCTGGGGATTACACAAGCTTTTATCTATACACTTTTCTTTTTATACTTTTTATTATATTTTGTATCAATGATGTGTACCAAATATTGCCTTGTGCATGTCTCATGTTGTTTATTCAACAGTGTGATCTTACATTGTTTAGCGTTCGTCTGTCTTGGAAGACGATGGAATCTTTGCACCTGGTAGGTAAGATCAGTTTGTGGTGGAAATGCTAGCACCTGCTGTTGGCTGAACAGGCCTATTTTGGAGTCGTTGTTTTTGTTGTTGCTGTTGTTGTTGAGTTTGTTTAACGTCCACATCAGCACTATATAGGCTATATTGTGGACGGGCCCCAATACTGACGTCTGATATTTTTTTATGTGCTGCCACACACGAGACAGGGCGGGTATACCATGACCCCTGTCTCAGCCAGTCACATTAAACTGACACCGACCAAACCAATATGGAGTGAAATTGCCAGGACTCGAACCGTGGACCTTTTGCGTCGTAAGCCGGTGTTCTACCAAGAACCACCACGCCCCATATTTTTGAGTGGCAGACCCTTCTACTTACAAAGAGATATGAATTGAGAGAGAGAGAGAGAGAGAGAGAGAGAGAGAGACATAATGACATCCTTCTATGCCTAAACTGTATGTCTCAAACTCCACGTTTATTCTATCAATACAAGATCTCACCATTGTCAGCAAGAACTCTATCATAATTGAAATAATATCCTCCTGCAAGTTTTGTCATCGGGCAGATTTTAAATAATCGGTTGTATCATGGACAAGATTGCGCTTCAACGAGAAAGATGTGCGACTATTATGGCATCCAACTGCTGGAAAGGGAGAGAACTCTGACTGACTGTCTGACTGATCAGGGACTCCATTCCATCGAGTACAAATCTGCGATTCCCTGAGTTGCCATTATGTTCAGTATAATTATTTGGTATTAATTTGGGTATAATTATTATTTTGAACCTGCAGTAAAATAATATTCACCGTGAATTTAATGTAGACAAGTAAAGATTATAATGGTATTAGGATTCTTAGGCTTATTACGCTTCGAATGTGACATAGTTTAGTACGGTAACTAGAAGGCGAAATTTATGTAGGATCTAGTGTTTAGTTCCATAGGTGTAATTGTAGTCATTTACGAATGAAGATAGCCAACAAGAGAGAAAACGAGACATAATTAAAGAAACGAGTCAGAGGGTGTGGGGTACGCATATACATGCAGACAGTGAAAATAACACGTTGACAATGACCAGTTAAAAATACAGATAGATATCTACACAGAGACAGACCGACAGTCTGAGTGACAGGCCTGTACACAAATATGTGCGATTAATCCTGATCAGATTTCTTTTTTTTATGGAGGAAGAATATAAGAGAATAATTTATTATGCTTATTAAACATAGAGAGATATAAAAGAGAAAGAGAGAGAGGGATTGAGAGAGAGAGAGAGAGAGAGAGAGAGATTGGGAAAATTATTACATTGGGAAATGAGAGGTTATGAGAACACATGGTTAATAAACGAAGCATGAGATATAACACTAACAAAATGCTCGTAGGGAGTCGTCATTTCTCTCACGACACACCATTGAGAAGAAAAATGGGTATGTAGCTAGCAGACAGAATCAACAACACACATAAATAATAGAAAAATAATATACAAAGAAATGAAGGTGTCAAAAGGAATAAAGCCTTACATTAACTATTGGGCTAAATAAATAAATAAACAAAAATAAAGATGGAAGAACGTGAAGAGAAGAAAAATGAGTATGTAGCTAACGGACAGAATCAACAACACACATATAGAAAAAAAATCTAGAAAGAAATGAAGGTGTCAAAAGGAATAAAGCCCTACATGAGCTATTGGGGTAAATAAATAAATAAACAAAAATAAAGTTGGAAGAACGTGAAGAGAATAAAAATGGGTGTGTAGCTGGCAGATAGAATAAACAACACAGAAATAGAAAAATAATCTAGAAAGAAAGGAAGGTGTCAAAAGAAATAAAGCCCTACATCAGATGTTGGGGTAAATAAATAAATAAAAATAAATAGCAAATAAAGGCGTAAGAACCGGCAAGAGCTGTGGCGCCAAATTTTTAGCTCGCCTCACCCACTTCCATGCACGGCCAGAAAAAGCTTTTCCTTGTCAAGGGTTTGGAGTTGAGACAATTACTCCATATTGGCTGCTCTGATTTCTGCTATTTAATCGTTTTCTGTTTGGTTGGGGTATGACAGCTAATGGTTATGAGGGAAGGGAGGATGGGAGGGAAGAAAGAGAGAGAGAGAGAGAGAGAGAGAGAGAGAAAGAGAGAGAGACAAAGTTAGGGGGGTGAGGAAGAGAGAGAGAGAGGTGGAGAGAGAAATAGAGAGAGGGAAAGAGAGAGAGAAAGAGAGAGAGGGAAAGAGAGAGAGAAAGAGAGAGAGAAAGAGAAAGTTGGGGGAGAGGAAGAGAGACAGAGAGAGATAGAGAGAGAGAGAGAGAGAGAGAAAGTGGGGGGAGGGAGAGAAAGAGGTAGAGAGAGAGAGATAGATAGAGAGAGAGAAAGAGAAAGTTGGGGAAGGGAGAGGAAGAGGGAGAGACAGAGAGAGAGACAGAGAGAGAGAAAGGGGGAGTGGGGGCAGAGGCAGACAAAGAGACACACAGACACTCAGACACAGACAGAGAAAGAAACTGATAGGCAGACAGACAGACCGAAAGGTAAATGGAAAGAGATAACATACGGAGACAGACATTGAATCGGGCAGTCGTTCAGACAGGCATAAATACAGTAATAGATATGGAGATATAAAGAAGAAAGAAAGAGAAAGATATAGATAGAAGTGAAGGGGTTGAGAAGTAAAGAATTAGAGAGACAAAGGCAGAAACAATTGGACAGACAGGCAGACAGACAGACAGACAGGCAGACAGACAGACAGACAAAAAGGCAGACAGAGACAAAGAGAGTGACAGATCGACAGTCGGACAGATGGGCAGACAGATAGTATTAGAGACAATGCTATATGAAAAAAAGAAAGATTCAAAGAGATGAATAGAGAAAAAGAGAGAGAAAGATTGAGAAATAATGTATAAGAGAGAGAGAGAGACAGAGAGACAGGCATAAGGACAGACACACATGAAGATGGCTGCAAACCGCAATAGTGCGGGAGATATAATGAAAAAGAAAAAGAGAAAGAGAAAGAGGTAAATTGAGAAATTATAAAAGAACAAAGAGACAGAGGGAAAATGAGGGTAAGAGAAAGAGAGAGAGAGAGAGAGAGAGAGAGAGAGAGAGAGAGAGAGAGAGAGTGGGGGAGTCAGACAGACAGACACACAGACACGGAGAAAGACACTGACATGCAGAATACAGACAGATCGAAAGGGAGATGGGAAGAGATAACATACGGAGACAGACATTGAATCGGGCAGTCGTTCAGACAAACATAAAAAAAACATTAACAGATATGGGGATATAAAGAATAAAGAAAGAGAAAGAGAAAGAGAAAGATACTGATAGAAGTGAAAGTGGTGAGGAGTAAAGAATGAGAGAGAGAAATATATATACTGAGGCAGAGACGGAAAACAGACTGACGAACAGACGAAAAGACAGAAAGGCAGACAGAGACAGAGAGACAGGCAGTCGGACAGACTATTAGAGACAAAGCTATATGAAAAAAAGGAAAGATAGAAAGAGAGGAATATAGAAAAACAAAGAGATGCATTGAGAAATAATGAATAAGAGATAGAGAAAGACAGACACACATAAAGACTGGCAATAACCAGTAATAGCGTTGGAGATATAGGGAAAAAGAAAAAGAGAAAGAGGCGAATAGAGAAAGAGAAAAATTGATAAGTCAGTAAAGCCTAAAGAGACAGAGAGAAATGAACGGTAAGAGAGAGAAGAGGCAGAGAGCGAATTGAGAGCGAGACAGACAGACAGAGAAAACTATTGAGAGAGAAAAAAAATAAGAGGAAGAGAAAGAATGAGAAAGAAAGAGAGAGAGAGAGAGAGAGAGAGGGGGGGGTGGGGGCTGGCGCATGTTGTACAGCACTGGTTTTCACATCAGTAGGTTCCTGGTTCGAAACCCAAAATTAGTTAAAACGTGTTAATCAAATTTCGTCTCTTACTGGTTGAGTTGATGGGTTGATGTCAGTACAACAGACCGACTGAGATATGAGTCATGGTATCCCCGCACTGGCTCTGCGTGTCAGATGTTAGTCTTGCGCCCCGTCCTCATTATAGCCCATATATTGCTGATAGTCACCTTACTTCACTTCTTTCCTTTACCAGTTATATATTTGGCGTTTTTTTTGTTTTTTTGTTTTGTTTTTTTTTTTTTTTTTTTTTGGGGGGGGGGGGGTCGGAGGGGCTGGACAAAACTATTGTATTTCTAAAAAAAAATAATAATACAAAAAAAATAAATCTTCACTTTTACGCATACAATTTATCAATGTAGCTTCAGTCACCAACTCAACTCTGCCAGCTCACACGCAAGTATCCGCTTTTGAGCAATAATTATTATGTTTGAAGCATTGGTTACGCCTCCCCCCCCTCACCCGGGTGTGAGTTTAATGTGATCGCCTGAGATAGAGTCATGGTACTCCAGCACTGTCTAAGTGTGGCAACACGTAAACTTGTCAGATACTAGTTTTGGGGCTCCTCCGCAATATAGCCTTATATAGTGCTGGCGTTGGAAGCTAAACAAAACCTTCCCCTAATCAGAATATCGATTCTGAGAAACGTGCCAAAGTCTAAGTGTTTTCATTTATCCACCAGCGAAAAGGTTTGACCGTCGGATATGCGGATATACCAAATACTCTAAACTGGCGTTTATAGCTAGACAGACAATTGATGGGGACTTATTAAAAGAAAGCTGGAAGCAAATTGCTGAATTACCACTGAGATTAATTTGTCATTGTTATCTAGTAAAGTTACTAGTTAGTTGTTGAGACTGCGAATGCCAATGTGCTTTTTGTTTTGTTTTTAATTTTTTTTTCAATTGTTTCCTAATCGTTGTGTTTGTTTTGGGATTTTGTGTGTGTGTGTCTCTGGGTTTTTTTTCTTGTTTTTGTTTGTTTGTTTGTTTGTTGTTTTTGTTTTTTTTTTTTTTTTTTTTTTTTTTTTTTTGTTGTTTTTTTTTTTTTTTTTTTTGGGGGGGGGGGGCGTTTTGTAAATAAGTAATTTTAAAGCCCGTTGCAAGTAACTAGGTTGTTCAGTAGCTGAGTCGAATGACTAATGTCTTATATTACACGTTGCCACACAGAGAAACAGATCGACGATCTAGGAGTTGGTTTAGTTCACAAACTGAACACATACCCAAGTTTATTTCACAAACTAATAAACACAAACTGACACTTACCCAACGAGAAGCGTGCAGCCCTATGCGGAAAGGTTCTACTATAAACTTTATTTTGTAAATTTTAAGCAGTGCATAGACAACATGAGATCAAACGTGAAAAGTTACACAATGGACAAGATATGTACATTACAGTCTCTGCGATTCGCATTATTATAAGCCTTTTGATTGGACAACGGCGGATATTCTCTCACTTATCGTCTTCGCTTTGTCCATGGGCTCCGATATCGCAAGATCTCTCTAGTTGTTAGGCTGCGTACCTCCTTTAGTATATTCTCTTCTTTTTACATTGTTGAGCCCATCTTTTTATCATTTATTAATTTCCTGTATATTGTGCCTCCTACGCGGTTTCAGTTTAATGTGACAGGCTGAGACAGGACTCAAGGTGTCCCTGCTCTGTCTCGTGTGTGACGGCACATAAAATTGTCAAACGTTAGTCTTGGGGCCCGTCCACAAAATAGCCTGTATGGTGCCGATGTTGGACGATAAACCAACTAAACTACAACTACAACTACCGTTATAGAGAGAAATAATTATGTAGTTGGTAGGCTCCAAAGAAGATTTTTCAGGGTTGAGAATAGCAGCACTTCATGTCGACAATCAACTGTTTAATCGGATTTTAATGGAGCTAATTTTCTCTAAAGAAGGAAAATGTATAAGAAAGGCGGCATATTAATCAAATAGCACCTGCTTACTCTTTCTCTACTAGGGGATGAACTGGCCCAAGTGGTAGAGCGTTGCTCTATTAATCCGAAGGTTGCTGGTATGTAACCAGCGATCGGTTAGAAATGTATTTGTCCAATTTAGTCCCCAACTGGTTGGATCGGTATCATTATAATTATGTGGACGGCTGAGACAGGAGTCATGGTATCCCCACACTGGCTCTGTGTTCCCAAAAAAAAAAATCTACAAATTTTTAAAGTCTGCATTCTGTCTTTTGTCTCTGTGTTTTTGTATAACTATCTTGTTATCACGTGTCTATCCTTACATCTTTTGTGTCTGTTTCCTTTATATTCTTGCCTTTCTATCCTGTCTACTTTTCCGCCTCCGTGTTCCTTGAACTGTGTTTCTATCATGTGTATACTCTTTTGTTATTTTTTCTTTGTATCTTTAAAACTAACTGTCCTGCTTTTCTGTATTTATACACCTGGTTCCTGTATCTTTCTCTTTTACTCTACCGGTACTATCTTTCTGTCAGGTGTTTACTCTCTCTTTCTCTCTCTCTCTTTCTCTATCTACCTCTCTCTCTCTCTCTCTCTTTCACTATCTTCTCTCTGTTTTTCTCTCTCTCTTTCTCTCTCTCTCTCTCTCTCTCTCTCTCTCTCTCTCTCTCTCTCTCTCCCTCTCTCCTGTATATTGTCTATGTACCCTTTACCTGTATACATGTATCTCCTTTTTTAGTATCTTCTCTTCTTTTTATCTGTGTGTCTTTTACATTGTTAAGTCTATCTTTCTATCATTTAACCATTTCCTTATGTAATTTCTCTGTAAAACTCCTTTAACTCGACCCTCCCTCCTCCTTCTTCCCATGCACCTCTCGTCAGTCCTCAAAGCTCATGTCTACACCCCAGGAGATCAGACCCGTGTAACATCCAGCTGCAAGCCTCTCTGCTTCTCCGTCTGCCGCTTTTCACTTAGAAGAGCTGCTTAAGTGTTGGCTCAGAATTTCACCTCTTCTACATCAACACGGCAAGAGCATGAAAAAGCAATCACTTTGAACAGGGAAGAGATCTCCTCCGTAAACCGCTCTAAATGTCTCGGAAGAATCATGTAAAGTCAGAAAGACGGAACACCTGAGCTCGAAACACAAGCTTAGATTGTATGTTTGAAAAACAGTTTGCTTAAACCATGATGGTGTAGTTTAAATTGCCATACATTTTTAACTTTTTAAGTCGTAAGAATTTTTAGCAAATGCACATGAATTTTTAATGTAAAGCGCTCAAACGCTGTTTGGAGTAAAGCTCTATAAGTGTTACCAGAGACTGTGAAATAATGAGAGGTGCCACGGTGAGAATTTTGTGTATGTGTGTCGGATAATTAAGGCGGTAGCTTCTTTCTTTTAACCTAGAGTAAATAAACAAAATTCTGATGAATAATGATATAGCTATAGAGAAAGAGTAAGAACTCGTCACGCTAGCTCCCCGTATTAAAAGCACTGTATGCTCATTTTGTGAAACGTCTCACTCAATCTACAGTCTCTGGTATTGTTATCAGGAATTCAGCCTGTTAACCTCATCGTTTTTCATCCTTGTCAAGTTTCTCTCGATCTTTCAGGCCCAAATTTAACTAGTCATTCAGTTTCTTACGGAATTGATTATCTGGTTTTAACTAGTTAAAATTTGTTGACTTAAGTAAATGCATAGAGCTATAAATGAAAAAGAGATCGTATGTTCTTTTAAGTCGCCAGAGTAATGGTTCAATCTGTAGCTCCTCTGCTTTTTTTTAATTTGTCAAACTCTGGTCACACACGGGATCTCTTGCGTGGTTTTTTGACCATATAAGTCTTCACTGTCTATCTACTTTTATTTTCAAGCTAGATTTACTATTATTTTCTTTGTGAATTTATTGAAGTAACTAAATCAGTTTTTGAAACTATTAAATGTTCTGTTCATTGTATATCGCCCACCTTAAACTCAGCTAAGCTTTCTTCAAAATGACATTATCATCGAATCGCTCATTTATATGTTTATTCAACTTGGAAAACATCTCAAGTTGTATAGCAGATATGGTTTTACTTTTTCCTAGTCCTCTTAGCCTTTCCGCTGTACAACGTAAAGAAAGAAAATATTGACTAAGCATGTCTTTAAAAACATACATAAAACGCAACACGAAGACTGAAACGTGGTTATTGGTTTTTAAATTAAAAGCCTATCTGGTCGAAATGGTTTGTAGCTCTAGGATGTTTTCTGCCTTTCCGAGACATTAAAAAAAAAGAAAAAAGATTACCCACTGGCATAGCCCTTTTCTGTGGGCGTATTATATATGTTACCTGTGTCTTGACATTACAGCTTACTTAAAATCACGAAGGAGGTGCTTGTTCGGAAATTTGCCGCTTTCTTGTGAAGACGGATATGGGTGCCAAAATTCATTGGCTATTACGCGGGTGGGCCCAAAAACTAACGTCTGATAATTCCACACGTAGAAACAGTTTTTTTTTGTATTTGTTTGTTGGTTAGCGTCCATAGTCAGCATTTTTATGTTATATTGTGGACGGATCGCAACACTTAAGTCTGACAATTGTATGTGCTTTAATACAGAGACAGTGCGGGGATACCATGACTTCTATCTCACCCAGTGACACCATACTGACATAGACCCAATCAGTAGTGGTCGAAATCGGAAAATAGATTTTTTTTTTTTTTTTTACCAATACAATGTAGTGGGTTTCGACTATTTGAATGGGAGACCGACGCTCTACCACTTCAACCAATTAACCCCCCCCCCCCTTTTTTTTAACCCTTCATAAATAAAACTACAATTTGAGTCGTCGAAATGTGTCAAACTGTGTTGCTAGCTAAAAAGCTAAAAAAAAAAAAAAAACACTTTGTGAAAACACGCCTTAAGGCTCGTTGCCAGAACTGTACGTACAAGGACCACCTAAGCGTGTTCCGCCCACATCAAAAACAAAACAAGCGCCAGTCAATGGAAGTCTGAGCTGGAAACACACTTAATACAGGCAGTCCGAATAAATTGATCCGCATTCATTGATGGCGAGAATCGCGAGATTTGGATCTGGGGCTGCAAAGTTTGGCGTCGATCACGAGTAATGGCGTTTCAGGTGTGTACAGAGTAGGACAAATAATGGTAGATAGATAGATAGATAGATAGATAGATAGATAGATAGATAGATGAGATAGATAGATAGATAGATAGATAGATAGATAGATAGATAGATAGATAGATAGATAGATAGATAGATAGATAGGTAGATCCGAATAAATTGATCCGCATCCATTGATGGCGAGAATCGCGAGATTGGGCCTGATTCTGCGTCCATCACAAGTAATGGCGTTTCAGGTGGTGGGTGTGTACAGAGTAGGACAAATAGTGGTGCATACAACTGGAGTGGGCGGACTAAAAGTTATGGGGTAATAGATGAATTCGTAGAATACGTAGATTGAAGGATATATTTGGCGAAAAGTGGGCCAGGAGGTAGAGAGAGAGAGAGAGAGAGAGAGAGAGGGGGGGAGAGAATAGATAGATAGATAGAGACGTGCCTAAATGGATGAACTGATTGTTTTAAACAGAGTTCAGAAGGGCAGACAAAATTGCATATTTTGTCACAAACATTTGTTGAGAATACAAATTACGACTTGTGTAAATAATCGCTGAATGTGCAAGTCTCTAATTCGCTTTATACCTAGGTGTGCAATTGTTATAAAATATGAATGAACATTTTCCAAAACTATTTTTACTTTAGGGTTACTACTATAACCTGTTATGGCCCATATCTAATCTTATAGTATGCCATTTCTTAGACAAAACTTGCCAAACATTCAACGTGTTCTCAACAAGATCTGAGACAGAGAGACTAACTACAACGCCTGACCAGAAACTTGTGAGAATCATTTCAATTAAAGATGAGCACTTCGCAATCGGCACAAAAAGTGAAGATTGGAACAGACAGCATAAAGACATGAGTAATCGTGGGTGAAAGAGAGACAGAATGGGGAGAAAGGCGATAAGTGTGTGTATGGTGGAGGGGGGAGGGAGAGGGGGAATTGAATAAGTTGGTATAACGTCCAACATCAGCACTATATAGTCTATATTGTGGACGAGCCCCAAGACTGACGTCTGACAATTGTATGTGCTGCCACACACAAGACAGGGTGGGGAATATCCTGTCTAAGCCGGTCACATTAAACTGACACCGACCCAATCAGTAGGGAGCGAAATTGCCAGGACTCGAATCCGGACCTTTTGCGTGTTCTACCCCATGGCCACCGCCCCTTCCCCCTCACTCATAACTTTTGGTGAATGCTCGTAATTGAAACGTAAATATATTGCACATTTATAACAAAATTATTGGGAATTATGGGATTGACAAAGCTGAAGGATTTTAAACTAAAAAGAACTCTGCTAAAACTCAAAACTATCTATAACTGTTGGAGTTTAAATTCTCGAAGAGAATGGTGCACCAACTCTTTAATACACTTGTAGTACATCGCCATACACTTTTCCCTCTCTTTTTGTCGTTCGATTGATATTTGTAATTTTTTGCTTGGATCTATAATTATGTCATAGAAAACTGACCCACATTCTGTTAGTTGTTTTTTTTAGGCCATTGATTTATGCTTTCATCTTCTGAATTTACAATATTAACCAAGCATTCTAGCAAAATTATGCAGTGTGCGCGGTAAAATTTGCGCGCCTAAAAAAACAAACAACATTAAAATTTTATTGTGCGTGATTCGAACTTTCGATTTGTTTGTTGTTAAAGGCAGTTGTTTCTGTTCTTATTTTCGAAATTATATTTTTTGTTTTATTAATTTGCTAGTCTTGGGCGAATTGTGGTGAAATGAAACATTTTTCGTCAAAATAAAATTAATGTGCCCATGCAAATCTACATTCAAACTTAATGTCATCTACCTGGGTGATTTCTTAGCTTTATCTTATGCGGTATTGGAGATTTAGGGATTCAAATACTTCGGTCCTAGCTCCATTACAAATAAGATGTAGCAGAAAAATCCACAAATTGACAGATGGACAGACAAATAGATATGGAGAGCAAAAAAGATGACGGCTTGCACATAGAGAGCGAGAGAGAGAGTGTGTGTGTGTTTGGATGTGAGAGAGACAGACAGACAGACAAAGTGAAAGGGAAAAAGAGAAAGAGAGAGAGAGAAGGGGTTAAGAGAATTCTTTAAGTAGCTTGGAAAGTTCATTATAATCTATAATCTTAAGCTAGGCTACTGTTTGGTAATAAAACACTACTAAAAGATCCGCAACATAAAACATTGAACGATGGTAGAAGAATATTCCTTATGAGACGTATACATGATTGCATATTATACAGAACTATATCTAGGGGGAAACAATAACGTTGAGATGAGAGTGATAGATAAATCTGCGGGTCCGTCGAGAATCATTCATGGTAGACTGTAGACACCCCTGAGTGCAGTCATTGTATAGATAAAATTACCGTTTACGTTGCATGCGTGCTAGACAGGGGACTTAAGTACGTCCTCGCCACACGTAATGTTTATCTTTCCTTTAATACTGGTGTGCGCGTTTGTTTTTTTTAGTTTTTGTTTTTTCTTTTAGATACAACCCCAAACGGAAGTTATTCGTCGATAAGCCAGAACGCCCAGAAGATAAAGGAATTAAGGAAATCACGCAATGCATTGCACAGTTTTTAGTTTGTGAATTAGATCTAGAGGTTTACCTAAGCTTATCGTAGCTTTGAGCATTCGTTTTGAACTTGTGGTTTAGGTTGGTGATAAATGTGAAACATTTTAAAGTTTCGCCTTGAGGATTATTTTAAAGTTCCCGCACTATTTAGGTGTGATTTTTCTATAACAGATGCATTATTTTTATTCTTTGTCTGTAAAATATTGTACGGACAATTTCTCTCTAAGTGTATAAATCTTTTCCCATATCATCTAACAAAACTGTAGAATGCAATCTACTGCAAGTTATAAAGGGTAGGAAATATTTATTATTAGCCGTTGTTAAAGAATAACTTAGGGTTCGCTGGACAACAAATTTCAGCCTGACACTGTCATATGATTTACAGGAATAAATCAAATATGCTGTAAAATTACATGTACCGGGTATCATAATGAGAATTACAAGTCTAGATCAGTTCTTAATTTTAAAATACTTATATCCCACCTAAGAATCAAGCAGTTCATGTTTTAAAACACGCAAGTATTTTCTGTATTCAATGCATTTATATTTAGATATATCTTGTTCTCAATCTAAATATTAATCTACGGCAGGCATGAGATATATTTTTTTTGTATCTGATATTAGATATGAAAATATTAGGCCTATCTTTATCGTTTTCTTTTAACTTTTCTTTACTCTTATTTTGTTCATAATGAAGTGGAATAAACAATATACTTTTCTACCTACTTCATGTTTTTCCGACCATTTAAACTAATTTTTACTAGAAATATGATGAAGAAAAAATTGACATAATACAATTATTGTCCTGGTTTATATCGAATCGAAAAAGTGCCATCTCCATTCAGTGATTTTTAGTAATTTTACTTTCAAGATATTTTTAAGGAATCTTTTATGGATACCATCATAGAAGCGGAGAGTTGTACCCTGGGCTTTACGCTTTCATTGCAAAAAGTACTTACCGGTTGGGTTTCCGGCGCTCTCCTGTTTAAGTCAAAAAACCAAACCTGGAAGTAATCAAATCTTCTAATAATACGCAATACGTCAAATTTAAATATAAATTCCCAGGAAGATAATAAGTGGTACGATAGTCCTTTATTAATATATCAAGTGGACAATTAAAAATTACCTGCCAAAGACAGTTTACTATTAGAGATAAGAATGAAAAAAAAAGAAATTGCAAACATATTTATGTCACAGAAACGCAAAATTATTTTTAAAAACTGGTATGCGTATGTCATGATTAGAAATAGAAATACATGTAAGATATCTAAATTCATATTATAATCAATATAAAACTTTAAAAAACCCACTGTTTTCAATAAAATGGTAATGATTTTCCCAATTGTGTTGTAAAATTTGAAACCACGTATTGTCTGCGAATCGTTGAATTTGAGTCTTATGTCGAAAACATCTATATAATTATAGACCTCGATGTATTTAAGTCAAAATCTATTGAATAGACCTTGATGTATTTAAGTCAAAATCTATTGATGTTCCTGTATGCATTTCAGAGTTAGAGGTTTACCTTCAATGCTTAAACAACAAAGACCCAAACAAAACAAAACAAAAAAGCGAATAGAAATTCACTAAGAATTTGTTTAAAGAAGGAACTGCAACGTAAGATAAAGATATTAACACTTTAAATACCATGTGGTTATCTTGTGGTTTTTGGAGTAATATTTTAGAAAACGCAAAAAAGAATTAGAATATTGAAATTCAACTTTGGAATAATATTCTACATTTTAGAGACACTTAACATTATAATAACATGTCCCTTAGACATGGTCTCATATCACTCTAAATATACTCTTACTTTTAAATATTATCTCCCCAAAAAGGCGACTTATTTTGCTTTTATCTTTACTTATAACTTTTTAAAGTAAAGTTTTAGTAGCAAACCAACATATGAAACAAAATACTTTTTAAACCCTTATCAGGCTATTTTTAAACTGTTTTTTTTTAAAGCGTCAAAGCGCCTAGTAATAGATCTATTCATATAGAGCTATATTTCACAAACATCGCAATTTAATCAGAGATTTTGTTCCACGCCAAAATAAAAAGGTGTTGCGCAATTACAGAGCCTTTGTTGATCTACATGCTGGCTTAGATCAATATCTTCGGAAAATTAAAGTCCTGTAGACGAGACGCGCAAGATAATTAGTTTCAGAAAGTTCAGGAAAGACAAGAGAACAAAACATAACAAAAGCACAAAAAAACCCACCAGAAATTATGCAATTAATTGTCTCGAAGAAGTAAACTTAGATTTTATCCTGTGCAAGTTTGAAGAGTAAAAAATACTGTGTATTAATGCGCAGATGATTTTAAGACAGCAAGTAAATTTAACATCACAGTAATGTTTCAGTGCAATCTCCCGAACAAAACAACAGCTTATTTTATATTTCATTTCGTGGCAAAGACCGATCATTATAATGCCAACAATAATAACCTCTGAAAAATATATCTACATTGTCTGTGTTTGTGCTTAGAGAGGGAGACTTTTAAGAGTTTTAAAATGTATGACCGAGGAAATTCAAATTGGTATGCCATAGACCTTTCTATTCCAGTATCCAATCGTATGTTGGCACAGCGAGAGGTGAAATTAAAAAGGGACCATCTAGAATTTTGAGTATTTCAGATAACAGATTCATTACTAGATTTAGACTATTAGCCTGATGTGTCTTTAATTCTATTACCGGGCACCCAATTTCTACAGTTTCGATTTTCGCAACTCTTCTGTACCTCAACTGTACGACCATATCATGTTATTTCTAATAATTACCAACACTGTAGACATAACCTTTTTTACGCAACCTCTCGATTGACGACTTCACAGGAGAGAAAAGTCCCTCTAAGGTGCTTCAACACAGAACTTAAATTGCTCAGGTCTACATCTAGATTTGGATCAAAGCGGCACTTTGTGCATCCTCGGGTCTAGACGGGCATCTTCATTTTACTGTTAATATAAGAAGATGTTAAGGTTTCTTCTTCTAGATTAATTCGGCATGTTCAACCTTTATCAGCTTTCATTAGAAGGTCCTAACTACGCAATGGCACAAATGTTCTAAAAAATCATTCATCAAGGTGTAAAAAATGAACAAACTTTTTGTAGCTCTATTTCCTTTTTAAAAGTCCACTACTTATAGTTATAATTTGTTGGTTGTTTTTTTTTAATCACTACTTATTATTCGACTTTAATTTCTTAAAATCAATACTTATTGTGATTTTTTTAGTGTTCTACTTCAAATATAGCCAATACAGTGCTGATGTTGGATGTTAAATCAACTCAACTACAACTACAACTACCCCCATTAACTTATGTGTTTATTCGGCATGTTCAACCATTATCAGCCTTAATTAATACGAATAGTAGTACAAACATGTTCTAAAAAATCGTTTATCAAGTTCTAAAAAATGAACAAACTTTGTGTAGCTCTTTTTTTTTTAAGTCCACTACTTATAGTTCTAATTTGTTGGGTTTTTTTTCAATCACTACTTATTATTAGATTTTATTTTTTAAGAATACAATACTGATTGTAATAGTTTTTTGTTTTTTTTTAACCCACTAGGTTTTGTTCTATTTTACATAATGAAATCCACTACTTAAATTCTAATTCATAATTTTTTTATTCACTATTTAGTATTCAACTTTATAAAGAATCCTCAACTTATCGTTCTACTTTACGTTTAAAATTTCACTTCTTATTGTTCTACCCTAATTAAAGGACTAATTAGTGGTGTTGCACTTTAAAACATGTTAATCCAATACGTTTCGTTTTACTCTATTAAAAAGGTAACTACCGGTTGTTCTTCTTTACAATAATCCTTATCTAATATTCTATTTCATAATCGAAGTTATTATTTTGCCTGAAGCATTATCTTCATCATTCTTTTTTACCTCAACTCTCGGCCTTCCTGCTACCTGCCTATTTTTTGGATTATTTTAGACATGTGATGTAAGTCAATGTAATTAACCCCCAAGAAAATTGGCATCACACCTTATCTTTTATTTGTTTTTGTATCACTTTCTAAACCACATCTGATATGCACTGCTTTTTATCTGACTGTGTCAGTTTTGTCTGTCTGTTGTCTGTCTCTCTATCCCTGACTGTCTCCCTCTCATTTCTCTATTTCTCTTTTTCTCTCATTTTCTATCTCCCTACTTATCCCTCTCTCTCTCTCCCCTTGTCCCTCTCAAGCTCTCTCTCTATCTCTCTCCTCTCTCTCTTCCCCCCCCCTCTCTTTCACTCTCTCTCCCTCCTTTCCTCTTTCTCTCTCCCTTCCTCTCTCTCCCTCACTGTCCATCTCTCTCTCTCTCTCTCTCTCTCTCTCTCTCTCTCTCTCTCTCTCTCTGTGGGTTTGCTTTATACTTATAACTTTTTTTCCAATCCACTTTTTAGAAGTACACACATTTCCCCCGCCTCTACTCCCCACTCCTCTCTTTTTCTTCCAGGGAAATTACTCTTAGACTGAATGATCCTATCGTGGCTACCGTAATTTAAACGGATGCACCAATCTCGATCTCTGACCCCATCTCCCTCCCTCCGACTCTCCTTATCTCTCTCTCTCTCTCTCTCTCTCTTACCCTTCCTCTCTCTCTTTCTCTCCCTCCCTGTCCATCTATCTGTGTGTTTGCTTTATACTTATCTATTTTTTCCTCACTCCTTTTTTTAAGTACACACGTTTCCTATACTCCCATTCCCCACTCCTCCCTCCTTCCTTTTTCTTCCAGGGAAATTACCCTCAGACTGAATGATCCTATCGTGGCTACCGTAATTTAAACGGATGCACCTATCTTGATCTCTGACCCTACCTCCCCCCGACTCTCTTCATCTTTCTATCTTCTTATCCTTATTGTCTCTCTTTTTTTATCTCGAAATTATCCACTCGTCTCTCAACAATCTAGAAGACTTTCTGTTTAATGTAATTACCATTTCCTTCATGCGCTAATCTATCTATTTATCCCTATATTTACATTTCTCTCTCGCCCTCTCTATCTCTCTCTTTCTCTCTCTCTTTCTCTCTTTCTTTCTCTCTTTCTCTTTCTTTGTATGTGCTATCCCTCTTATGTGATCATTTCCTCCCTGCGCTAATCTATGTATCCCTATCTTAACATTTCTTCCTCTCTCTCCTCACTCTCTCTCTCTCTCTCTCTCTCTCTCT
>RQTK01001247.1:0-17924 GCA_003991915.1 Elysia chlorotica
GCCGGCCAGTAAAAACACTCTACAGTCAGGGTGGTGCCGCCAGAAAGACTATGCTGCTGCTGCTGCTGCTGCTGTTGTTGCTGCTGCTTCTTTCCAGCCTACTACTACTACTACTACTACTACTACTACTACTACTACTACTACTACTACTACTACTACTACTACTAACTAGTGTTGTTGTTTTTGTTATTGTTGTTGCTGCTGTTGTTGTCGACGTCTTAATCGCCGCTGTTGTTGTTTACAGTAAAGATTTCTACATTATTACAGTACAGTGTATTTCAATACTGTGTAGCTTGCAGACCTACTCCACGTTTTCCTTGTTTTCATTTTTGGGTTTTATTTTTTATCTTGTGAAGTGATACAAGATAATAACATTTGACTTGTGAATTTTTTTTTTTTGTAAAGAGAACTGAAGAGTTGTTCTCAGAAGGGGTTTTACAAACAGTAGGGCTTGGCAGCTTTTTTTTTTTTTTGTGTTTGGAAGATTTTTAATAGGCATCGAGTCAGCAGAATGCCTGAAAACAACCTGGTAACCCGGAATTAGCCTACTGCATCGTATGAAAACTAGTGCGAAGCTACAATACAAATACATGCAGTAAAAAATTATTTATGAGATTAAAATTAATTAAAATTTAAAAAATAAAAATTAAATGCCCACAATACATTATTTTTTTTTAATTTTAGTTCAAAATCAAATTCTGTCCGCGACGTCCCCTTAATTTTTGTACGCTGATTACAAAAATCTAATCAGTTTTGTTCTAGGTGAAGCCTACGCTCCGCTATGTCCATTTAAAAAATCGCCCTAGTCCAACCCGTGACGTCACACATTTGATGACGATGGTCCTTCTCAAGTTTTCGGCGTCGATAAGAATTGTTTCTGCATTCTTATAAAGCCGATGCTACCGAAGCCCACTTATCAGCGCTCACAAGGAGCGGTGACTCTGTGGGGTTAGTTGAGTTTTATAGGGGAATTCTTATTCCGATCGGCGCTCATCAGCTTTCGGCTTTCACCCTGTGGTCGCCCTAACGTCCAGTGTGGATTTTAGGCAAGAGAATGATGTACTGCGGATCACTTTATCCCCTTTGAAACATTTATTAAACTTAAACTAGTTAAAGAGGCTTTTATCACTAACCAACACATGGTCGCTGTCTTATTTGACCTTGAAAAAGCCTAAGACACAACCTGGAAGTATGGCATACTTAAAAACCTTAAAAATATGGTATTTGGGGGCAACTTACCCATATTCATTAAAATGTCATAGCTTATCCGATAATCGACAGTTCGAAGTAAAGATTTGATCCTCTCTGCCTGACTCTTTCCAACAGGAGCAGGGATTTCCCCAGAGCAGCGTTCTCAAGGGTTTCTTCTCTGAAGGCTCTTTGTTATCTAGCTCTCACACTATGTACTTATGTGGACAGACTTGTCCGTTCAGTGCCAAACTCAATTTCGCCCATTTCTTTTACCATTTGTGAAAATGCTTTGGCTTTGTGTAGGCATACCCTGGAACACTTTCATTTGTTGTTGCATGTTTAAACTACTGTTATTTAAATTTTTTAGTCATCTTTGTTCCTTCGACAATAACACCGTTTAACGTTTATATTTGGACAGGCAATATTCAAATTTGAATTTACAGTGATGTCAAAAAATCTTTGGCCTATTTTGTACCTACTTTATCTTTGAATTTATAATTAACCTTTAAGCTGTAAAAATAATAAAAACAACAAGAACAATAGCAAAACATCATCATCATTGATAATAATAACAACAACAACAACAACAACAACAACAACAACAACAATAATAATATAATAATAATAATATAAATAATATAATAATTGAAAAAATTATGCCAATACGTATAAAAATAACGATTGAATAAACAATGATAATCAACAAAATATGTTAATTTCTCGATTTTAATCTTCATTTTTTTTTCGAAGTTAACATCTCTCTCTCTCTCCAATAGGAGTCCAGGTCTAACAAGAGAAAAAAATCACAACATGGACTCACAAGAGAAAACAAGAGTGGGAAAAAATGTTCAATGATAACAAATAGTGATGGTGATGTTCTTAGAGCGTAAAATTGTTACAATAATGAGCATATTTATTTAAAAAAAGTAGGCATTATAGTAATAATAATAACAACAACAACTTATTATTATTATTAAATATTATTCGATTTTCAGTGATTACAATGGAAATGACAACAGGAAGGAGTAATCATTAAATAACAGCATAATAATATGGGACGTATAACGCTGTGCGTCTTCTTCTTCTTTATATTGTTAAAGAACCTTTTTAATTTGATAAAAATTAAAATTATTGAAGATGCAATATTTATAATTTTATAATCACAGTAACAATAGTTCGTTACATTGACTTTGAGAGTGAAAAAGAAAGAAGAATTAATGTACAAAAAATAGCAGCAGCAACATAACAATAGTTATAATAACGATGATAAGAAATGAAAATAATAATTAAAACAACAGTAACAATAATAATGAAAATTACTTTAAAAAAAACATGAAACCCACAATAAATAACAAAAATTAAGAACAAAAATATTAATATACATAGCAATTAGAATTTCACAATAATAATAAAAAAAAGGACCCAATATTATTAAGAGGAACAACACTAGCATTGATTTAAAACAATAAAACAACAACTGAGGGATTTTTGTACATACACAGTTATCAATATTCTTTTTATATTAGAGCTACATCTCTTATTATGTAGGGTCTAACTCTAAAATCATCAAGCGTGATGTACTGAGCCATTGAGCATGGTAAAAGACAACCCAGAAAAAAAAAAGCATACAAAACATTGTAGGAATAAAATCCGTGAAGTATAGGGGTGATCACATTAGAAAAATGGCAAACTTTAATAAATCAATGATTCAACAGCACATCATCAACACATTATATATAAAGCATTTATACCATCCACATTCACAACAGTTTCAGTGTTCAATATTACATGTACAAACAAAAAAAAACAATGAAAGAATTATAATTATGTCATTGTTAGTATCTCAGCATATATGAATTATGTACTATGATGGATTTGGAAACAAATACAACAACATTATCAAACAACTTGAATAACATTTACAAACATGCACGGATGCCAAAATTTTGTATTAATAATAATTTTTAATATATATTTTTCTGAAAGCAGATTGGAAATGATTATTTCTTTTTGAGAAGAAAACCTCACTTGATTTCATATCATGTGTTCATAACAAGAAATTTTCTTATTATAGGATGGGGTCAATTTCCACCATTGGACACTGAAAGTTTTCACTATCAACCTGAAAGCGACGGACGCTCCGTTGATGCGACTGTCCTTGACCCTAACAATAACGGAGGCTCCCTTGATGCGATCTTAAAGAGTTAAAATTATATCAGTTATGCTTTAGATTTTAAAGTTATGGGTCAGAAAGTTAACTTTAATACACTTGAAAAATTTGTTTTCTAAATGAGCTAAAAAAAAGCTAGCAATGTATTTAATTTCATTTTTGATGTGATCTTAAAGAGTTCAAATTAAATTAGTTACAATACTTTAAATTTTAAAGTTATAGGTCAGAGAGTAGCTTTAATATACTTGAAAATTTTGTTTTCTAAATGAGCTAAAGAAACTAGCAATGTATTTAGTTTCAAATTCAATAATTCACCTGAAAAAAGAAAGGAAGGAAAATGTTGTGACACAATATAACTATTAAATTTACTCAGTATTTAATTGTTCTGATTTAAAACCCTTTAACATTGCTTAACAAGAAAAGAAAATAAACAAAAAAAAACTGCTCACAAAAAACAGTCTGATGGTAAACAATATTAAATTTTACATTGAAGTAGCTTAGCTGCCCAGGTGAAATCAATCTAACTATTAAACCAACCAAGCCCAGAAAAGCTATTAGACAAACCAAAGCACTCTTCGAGAATTCAATAAATCAAAGAAAATATATTTTATCCACTCATACATGTAAATATATGCTTCGTAAATAAGCTTCAAGCAGGGGGAACAATTAATAAATTAAAACGTTACTGACATTATTTAGCCATCCTCTTCACAGTTATAATAATGGTGGTTCCCTCTCTGAATTTATTATTTGTTAGATTCCTATTTGGGAGTCGACAGTATAGTGCTTGTTTTACCTTCATATCTAACAAACATATAATAATGGTGGTTCCCTCTCTGAATTTATTATCTGCTAGGTTCCTCATGGGGGTCTTATAGGGCAACAGCATAGTGCTTGTTGTTTTACCTTCATATCTAACAAACAAAAAAATATGAATAACTTTTGTATTAAATGTGTAAATCGCTTTTTATCATTCAGAAAGTACATTTAAATCACAACGGTAATATGGTCTTACTTCTTGTCGTTCATTTCTAGCCTTCAAAAACAAAAAAAATGAAGGGAGACAATTTATCAATAAAACACAATGTTTCATCAATTCTTTCCCCTTATACTTATACTTCCTCTTCAATATGCAAGTACTTTAATTTAACTAGAAATGTTAGAACAAGCTAATAATTGAAACAATTACTATTAAAAACATATTACAACATCAACAACAACAAAAAATCAAAAAAAAAAAAAAAAGAAAGAACTCCAGGAAAGTACATAATTATTCTAACATAATATAACAACAGAAAAAAAAAAAAAAACAAACATAAACATTAGTAATTGATTAAAAAATTTTAAACAATCTTAAAGAAAGTACGAGACCATCTATTTTAGTATAAAAATCATATTGTGATAGTGAGCCTTCATGAACAACTTGAAAAAATTACGCGTAATAGTAATAATAATAATAATAATAATAATAATAATAATAATAATAATATAATGATACTAATGATAATAATAATATATGATGATGATGATGATGATAATAATAATAATGAATACACATTTATAAGCCAAAAGAGGTGGCTCACTTTATATTATGGTATGTTTTCCACACAGTGTTAATAATGCAACAGCAAGGAAAAACAAATTATTTGAGCCTGCAGTACAACTGTAAATCTGTAAATGAATTATAATTCTATTTATAACTATTTTCACTATCACAGCTGATACTAGAGGACAAGATATTAAAATACAATATAGAACAGGAGATCTAGAGAGTGTATGTAAAATTACATGACAAAATGTATATATATATATAATATATAACATGTGATTTTGCACAAGTGGTTATCTTATCTATGTACAAACCAGCGATTAAAAGTGAAAGGTCTTTACAAGAAACAATGTGAATGAAATTGAAATTAAGAAAGGGCAATTGAGTTAAAGATATAGGAGCTACTTGAAGGTAGAGACTGAGATATGTGTGTGTGTGTGTGTGAGGGTGTGGGTGGGGTGGAGAGAGAGACAGAGACAGAGAGAGAGAGAGAGGGAGAGAGAGAGAGAGAGAGAGAGAGAGAGAGAGAGAGAGAGAGAGAGAGAGAGAGAGAGAGAAGAGAGAGAGAGAGAGAGAGAGAGAGAGAGAGAGAGAGAGAGAGAGAGAGAGAGAGAGAGAGAACTCATCCAAATTGGATTGGATTCCAATCATCAAAAGTTAAGTTTTCTATCTTTTGAATAAAGACGAAAACACTTTTTGTGCATTAACATCAGTACATTGTAAACTAAATAATGACGAAAAATGTTTTACCTTTTATTTATATATAGAGAGACAGCTGCAGAACAAATTTTCAAAATCTTAACCTTTACACGTAAAGCAAGTGAAAGCATAACATTTTAATCAAATTAACACTTAAAATTTTTTTTATCAAAAATCTTTGTCCATAGCTTATGCACTTGGTATACTTGTTCAATGTGACGTATAGATAAATAAAACCATTGTATAGTTCGTTAGAACAGTTGAGCAAAAAGTCAAGAATTATGAAGTTATTTCATCAACATCGGTGCAACAATCTTACTTATTTACAGAAAAGCACAATGGTCAAGAGACATGCTATCTCCACACTTGAATCCAATAATTCCAAAACCAATTTTTAATTTAAACACGTGAATAATCACTGAATGATCTAAATTACTGAATCAAAAATGTTGCATTGGATAACATTGTAATTTTTATGTTAGTTAATAATCGTTACGTGCCATTACTCAGATATGCTAGAAAAAAAAAGATGCAAGATGACACCTATGACATTCCATAAAAAGGCGTCAATGACATTAGACGAGATGAACAGAAAAGTTACTGATTCCGTATTGGTGTTTACTTCTGTGCCATTTCTTCTGGTCCATTCCTTGATGTTGTCTTTGCATCCCGCTTTTGAACGTCTTTTACTTCTCCTGCTCTCGATCTTACCGTGAAGAAAATCTTTCATTAGAATATAGAGTGCATTTATTTCTGCAGGCATGTCCAAAGAAAGATAATTTTCTTTTCTTAATGGCGTTCAAGAAGAAGTCTTGGAACATCCCGTTTTTTTTTTTTTAGAATGCTGTCGTTTGTTCTTTGCTCTTTCCAACTTATTCTGCAGAGACGTCTGTAGAACCACATTTCAGCACGATTGATTGTCTTCTCATCCCTTTTTCGAAGTGTCCATCCCTCCACTCCATTATCCATGTCATGACTGCCCACACCAAACATTTCATGATTTTCATTTTAAGCTATTTATTGACGATCTATTGAGGGTCTATCATTATTTTCTCTGATTGCCATTGCACTCTAGTGTTAGCTTAGAGTATAACAGTCAGCATTGTCTGTTTTAACTGAGCCAAGATATTTAAAGTTTTCAACACATTCTAATTCCTCATTACCAATATAAAGTTGTTTGTAATTTTCTCTTCCTTATGCATTCAGCTCCAGACATTTTCCTGCAGTATTTAGTTTGTTAATTATTGTTGTGGCTTCGGAATGGTCATTGGCACATAATGCTCTATCATCTGCATATCTTCATAAATATTTAAAACTTTGCTACCTCCAACCATTATTCCACAGTTGTCCATGTTAGCGTCTCTCGTTAGTTCTGTGTAGGCCTACGTACGTGCTTAAGAAATGTGGCGATAAGAGATAAGATATATCCCTGCCTGACGCCTTTTCCAATTTTAAAGGGTTCAGTGTGTGTACAGTTTCATTTAATGTTTGCTCTTTGATCTTGGTATAAGGACTGCACAAGGGCGTCGAGATGAGTTGGGAAGCCCATTGTGGTTAGCGTTGAACGTTTTTCAAAACCAAATATAATATGTAGCTTAACTTTCATTAGATAGTTTCACAAGAGGTTATCTATATCGTGTGATACAAAATCATTAAGGAGATCAGATTAACTAAATAGTTCAAAATTTTAAGGATAATACATAAACATTAGTAAGGTACTATTATGTATGTGATTAAAACGACAAAATAACTATAATCTTTTTAGGACAGAACATAATGTTGATAGAGATTGCAACTGCCCCACTGAAACACATAATACATAATTGTGTTAACATATAAATAAATCATATGCCATTATATTAGTTTATATTACAAGACATGTACAAAACAACCAATAGTAGCTACCGTATTTAAACAGAGTTGCCTTTATGGTTCTCTATGATCTGCGTTTTTTTTTTTTTTACTTCCAGGACTTACCGCTTTCTATTAAAAAATGCTTCGTACCCTATAAAGTGTAAGGGTGCTGGAATTTCAGTATATATATCTATAGGTGAAATAAAATGTGCTAGTAATGGTTGATATTTCATCTTTAAATAACTCTGGTAACTTTCATTTTTAAGGTATAGTCCATTGCTGTGTACTATTTGAGAATATTTGTTAAAAGCCATTCAAGTTTTTGCCTTGTGTTCCCTATTTCTAGTTCTGTTTTCTAGACCCCATAGTTGTTGGACTGCCTTCTTTACTACATTAGCATAATATATTAGTTTAACCCTTGAGGGTCCGATAGAGAAACTAGTGTGTGTATGTTTGGACTTAGAGCAGTGTTCCCCGGCAAAAAAAAAACTTCACTGCCAATGCAAGTCAGTTTGTAAAGCCCTCTGCCAAAGGTTTTCATCTTTTTTTTTAGAAACTCAATGGCATAGTAGTCTAGCACACGAGTCTTTGCCTTGACAAGGTGAATGCCTGCTGAGAAGGTGCTGGTTTGATCCCTTTCCACGTCATCAGTCTTGGGTTTTTCTTTGTTTAAATTTGTCACAACCTAGATCTTTGTTTATGACCATCTTCAAATTTTTTGTTTTTACTTCCTTCATTTACAGTCACTTGCGTCCCTGATATTTTCCATCTAGATAATATTATTTAACCTAAAAAACTATATAATATATATGTATAGATAGCTTTTACACTGCCTTATTTGTTACTTAAACATTCCAGTTTTAATAGGCCCAGTTTATTGTTCCCAATTGTTACACATATGCAAAGGTATGCTGGCACAAAAACACAGCAATAAGTTCAACAGGGAGCAGAAAATGTTATAAAATATTAGCTACCTTAAATCTAAAAACATGTAAACATTTTGCTGTAGATATTAATTATTTTACAAACGAAAACAACCTGAGCAGAAAAAAAGTTTCATTATTTCAAAATATTCAAACTTTTAACAAAAACAAAAAATTATACCACATTCTTTAAATTCTAACAAACATTTTCTGTTCATTATAAATAAAAGCTGCACTGACACTTCTAACAATATCACAATAGCGGCATTAGCCTTGGTAAGTTTGATGGAGATTTGAGCACAAGCAGTTTTCTAATTTGGACATGAATTGAATGAAATTTGTTTGTATAAGTAACAAACTTCATATTTAAAGAGAAACAACAATTTCTTGATTAAAAATAAAACTACTATTTATACTATTGCTACTACTACTACTACTCAAATATTAGAGCCACTGCACTGGAATGGCAACTATTACTCGACACCAGTTATTGCAGCACAAATCAAAAAGGATTTCTAGTAAAATAACACCAAACCAACACTTGTTTTTTGAGCAATTACAGTTGAAATCTACAAACAAAATGGTGTAAATATTGTTTTTTTCTCTAAGCTTTTACAGTTGTTCCTTTTAAAGACTATATCTGGTTTAAGGCCTTGAGCCCTTGTGAGCCAATAACAGGGTAACACCAGTTACTAAAGATTTAGTTAAACCTCTCACAAGCTGAGCTCACAGTGCTATTGGCTACAGGAATCTAGCGTGTTGTGAGTTCACTCTATTTCTTTCTTGAAATACAGGCGGTAAGAAAACCAGCCGAGAACGTTTTTGCTATTGTTTAAAGAAGGAAGCTAAGCTACCCCTTTGTTGTTCCAACATAGTTTAGTTAGTTTTAGCCTCTTGATGCCTAGTGGAACATAGGGCTGCAGCAAATCCGGTTCTGGCTAGTCCTCTTCACTAACGCAAAATCTTACCCATGAGACCTCTAACTTTTAACACTCCCTCTTTTCACATGAGATACTTATTCTTTGATAACATAGTCGCAATTAAAGAATAATAACAGAGTTTTTAACCTGCCCATTGAAAGGTCATATTCCCCCACTTTGTTGTATTTCAGGAGCAACAAACAACAACAACAACAACAACAGCAGCAGCAAAAGTGACAATAAACTTGATGCTGATTAGATTATACAACAATGTCAAGAAGAAACCTTTTACACAATAGTAACATTAGCACAACAACAAAAAGCTTCTTCAACAATAATGAAAACATACAAATTATCAACAACTGCCATTTATATGATCTTTAGATATAGAACTTTAAATTAATCAATCAATCAATCAATCAATCAATCAATCAATCGAACTATCCATCAATGAAAATACTGAGTAAAGCTGAAGAGTGAAGAAAGTGAGGTCTACAGGACGATAAGGCAGCTAAGCGTAATCCAGTTGAGCAGGTGAAACAAACCTCTACCTGAGGTCTTGAGATCAATGCGCGACAATCAGAATGTCTGGGAGTGGGAAATGATATATATCCCTGGACCTCTGTACTTTTGATGATAACTCAACAACTCTTGTACTTGTAGTGATGATCTAAGAATCCCTCGTTTGACACTGAAACACAAAGTCATCATTCCAAGATCTCATGTTTCTACAAAGGGATGCTGATTCCAAGCAAGAATAATTTTACAAGAAATTTTTTTTTAAACATTAACACATATGAACTGAGATTAGTGGTCTCTCAGTATACCGAAAAGTCACAGAAAGTCTTTGGTAAATTACATCCACAAAATATTTATAATGCTCAGGTAACAATGTATCCGGCTTTCAATCAGCGCAGAGGATTATCCAGCTCCACAATCTTGATTGAGAAATATTTTCCCCGATATAATCCGCCTGGATATTTTGTGTAAAACGACACAGAATTTAATCATAACCCTCATAATATAATCCAGTAGCTCCCAAATCCAAAGGGTGGAATCAATCAACCATAACATCAATCTTGTTCATCACAGTGAATTGTTTAGGCCTCTAGTAGATCACAGAGCTGTAGTTAGATTCACAACTTCACCTGTGGACATCCCTGAAACTTTGTCCACATTTTTCCTTGTAGTTGTAGATGAATAAAAAGTTAAGCTTATCTCATCTCATCCTTCTAGAAAAAGGGCATTTTCCCACATTTTTCCTTGTAGTTGTAGATGAATAAAAGTTAACCTTATCTTATCTCATCCTTCTAGAAAAAGGGCATTTTCCCAAGGGTAAAGACATTTTTCCTTGTAGATGAATAAAACCTTATCTTATCTTATCTTTCAAGAAAAAGGGCATTTTTTTCCCAAAGGTGAAAAAACCACATAACATAGCTTTGCCTCAGAAATAATTTTTTTCCCCCAAGGTCGAACAAATGAAAATAGTATAGTTCCACAACAGAACCAAGATGCTTGTTGTTTTTCTTATTTCTTTTTTTTTTTTCAAAGAAAAAGTTCTGTGAGGTCAAAACCAAAATAAATCATTTTGACCATCATTATTACAATTAGGGCGCATTTTCAGGGATAAAAATTTAATTCAAAATACAACAAAGAAAATTAATGTAATATTAATACACATGATATTCGATTAAGAAATATAATATAAAATTTAAAAAACACACACAACAATTCTCATGCACTTGAGCTCGCAGTTAAAGTTAAATATCAGATGGTCGGGAGGTAGCAAAACTGATACATGGACTTCAGTCCGGATTAGTGTGCCAAGAAATGCCTTAAGTCCCTCGTAAAACTTGGACAGCTTACAAAGGAAGATGATCCCCTGAGAGAAATAGAGAAATATTTTTTCTTTCCACATATTCCTATAGTATAAACCTATACAAAAATATTCTTGACAAGCACAAGTTTCCTCGTCAAAAACTGCATGGACTGAGAATCACGCAGCCCACTTGAGGGTTCTGAAGAATTCAGATTTGATTTCAAAGACAGCCCGTAAGAGGTGGGTAAACTTCTTCGGGCTTTTCTCTTCCGGAGTTCCCCCGGGGGTGAGCTGTTAGCGTTGGGGGCTTGCCAAACTTGTCGTGGATAGGGCTCGACATACAGTTGAGCCTAATATGGGATTGGCAGGCAGGAAAGGGAGACTACTAGTACTACTATCTCCCAACAACGCCATCTCGCTGTTCAGCGAATGACGCTGGAGGCGTGGGTACGTTGCTGACGATCATGGAGACTAAGAGGAGGTCCGCCCATATGGGAACTGCTGCTGATCTCCAGCCTATCACTGCTAATTTGATGGTCCTTGTGGTGCCCAAACTCGGCTGGGGGCGTGGCTTAACGCTAATGGATTGACAGAGTGGGCGTGGTCGAAGAAGGCGGCGATACAGACGGAACCTGCTCAGACTGGAACGCACTGCCCCCTTCCTGCTGCTCCTTCAGCGAAGAGTCCGGATAGACCCGACCTGCAAAGTTACCCGCCTTTATGTAGTCCTGGTCTTGAGCATATCCCAACTTTTTCGGCGACGGAGGTAACTTCCCCTTGCCCGAGTCCATATCTATATCCCCAGCGCTGGAAATATCCGGCTCCGCCTTCCCTCCCTTTATTATTTCGTCCGGGTGCTGTTTCGGCTTTTTCAGGTCCCCGTCCGTCTCCATATCGTCAAACTCGGACGGCGGAGGCAGCTCGAAGATCTCCACAAGGAGGGGGTCGAGCTCGTCCACCTTGAGGTGCAACAGCATGTCCGAGTGGACCTCGTTGATGTCGCGCAGGTCCACCAGCTTCATGACGATGCGGGCAAACAGGGTCGGGTCCGAGGGGAAGCGGTGGCCCACGTAGCACTGCAGGAGGAACGCGTAATGCTCCTGGATGTGCTGGATCTCCGTGTGCTGCTCCATGCAGATGCGGTCCGCTGAGGGGCAAGATGAAATGAAAGGAGTTGAACTTGAAGCAAAAATCGAATGAACGGGAGTTTTTAATATGAGTTTAAAATTGAGCAAACCTGGAGGAAAAATATTGAGAGAAAAAGCAGTTGAGGTAGAAATCAAAAGAAATTAATTTTCCATGAGCTTGGTATTGGGCAAGTCTGGAGGCAAAATATTGAAGAAAAAAAAAGCAGTTGAGCTAGAAATCAAAAGAAATTGATTTTTATGAGCTTAAGATTGGGCAAGTCTAGAGGCATAATATTGAGAGAAAAAGCAGTTAAGGTAGAAATCAAAAGAAATTAATTTTTTATGAGCTTGCTATTCGGCAAGTCTAGAGGGAAAATATTGAAAAAAAAATGCAGTTGAGGTAGAAATCAAAAGAAAATAATTTTTTAAGAGCTTGATATTGGGCAAGTCTAGAGGCAAAGTATTAGAAAAAAAGCAGTTGAGGTAGAAATCAAAAGAAATTATTTTTTTATGAGCTTGGTATTGGGCAAGTTTAGAGGCAAAATATTGATTGAAGGGAAAAAAAGCAGTTGAGGTAGAATCACAAGAAATTAATTTTTACGAGCTTAAGATTGGGCAAGTGTAGAGGCAAAATATTGAGAGAGAGAAAAGCAGTTGAGGTAGAAGTCAAAAGAAATTACTTTTTTATGAGCTTCACATAAAAAAAAAGTATAGAGGCAAAATATTGTAAATGCCTCTTTAGGTATTTGCAATTAATACAATACATACATTATTTTCTCCAATTGAAAGTTTTAAAACAGGGATCTCTCCATTAGGAGACAAACGCTCTACCGCTTACACCAGTTCACCCCTATCCCCCGCCCACCAGCCACACTATAGGGAGCGCTGATGACACACTCATAGCTTTGGACTGACGCACGGTGAGATATATTAATTGTTAAGGTCTATCACTATTTTTCTGTGCCATTGCACTCCTAGTGTTAGTATCTGTAGAACAGTCAGCATTGTCTGTTTTTATTGAGCCAAGATATTTGAAGTTTTCAACACATTCTATTTCCTCATTGCCGATATTAATTACTGGTTTGTATTTTTTTCTTTATATTCCATTTCTAGTCGACAACGAATCACAATATTAGTTCATTACGAAATTTTAATCTAAATATATTAATTGATTCCATTTCTAGTCGATAACGAACCACAATATTAAGAACTTTTATTCTAATTTAAATACGATAAGAAGAGCAGAGAAATTAATAATATGTATTTCTCTAAATTCCATTTCTAGTCCATAACGAATCACACTAATTATTGTGAAATTTTAATCTAAATTAAATACGACTTCACAGTATCGATGAGGTCAGCGATAGACAGGATAGGTGGGGGTAACACTAAATACCAGGTAGGACAAAATAGGTCGACTATATTTTATCAATATGAAAAACTAAAAAAAACAACAACGTCACAGTATAACGCAGAGAAAACGAATCAGGACCAACGGGGCCTCTTAAAGTACAAGGGGGTTGGGTTGGGTTGGTTTAACATCCAACAGCAGCACTATATAGGCTATATTGTGGACGGGTCCCAAGACGGACGTCTGACAATTTTATGTGCTGCCGCACACGAGACAGGGCGGGGATACCATGACTCCTGTCTCAGCTGGTCACATTATACTGACACCGACCCAACCAGTAGGGAACGCAGCAGCCAGGATTCGAACTCGGGACCTTTTGCGTCGGAAGCCGATGTTCTACCCCTGGACCACCGCGCCCCCCTCTTAAAGTACAAACCAGGTGATCAAATTAATTAACCCGGCAGGGCTAGATCTAGTGCTAAAATCCATCCAATTTAATTACATTTCTCATTTCGCAGGTCAATTACATTTCTCATTTCGCAGGTCAATTATAATTATTTCTAATTTCGTGAGATCACCTCCCGGGGCTCGCTCACGTTCAGTGATATTCAATCTCATGTTCAGTTCTATACAAATTGGAAGCAAAAGTACATCGTACACCATGATACCAATCTTCTTGAAGTTTTAGATAGGCCAGATCAAATTCATTGCGTATATTAGGTGGGGCTCCGGTTCGTGGTGTTGCTACGTGTACAATGTAATGCATGGTTTGCGATCCACACACAATTAACGGATAACATAATAACGCCTCCTAGGCGTGGTTCTTTCTGATCGCTTCGTTGGCCTCCTTAAGTCTATAAAAGAGCAATGATTCGACGCGTTGAGTTGAGTTGGTTTAATGTCCAACAGCAGCACTATATAGGCTATATTATGGACGGGCCCCAAGACTGACGTCTGACAATTTTATGTGCTGCCACACACGAGACAGGGCGGGGATACCACGACTCCTGTCTCAGCTTATGTTCCACAAGGAACCAAGAGGCTGAAACTAATCTAATAACGCTTCTTGGGGGGTAGGGCTTTCTGATCGCTCATTGGCTCCGTAGGTCTAGAAAAGAGCTATGATTGGACGCCCTTGCAGATTCCCCTTGCCTATCCTCTTCGTTTTCTCTGTGGGGGTCCTTTATTCCAAGATAGTACATGTAACTACGTCAGCACAGTTCTCACCACAGGCTATGAAGTTTCGCAGAAGCACAAACACGATATTAAAGTCATCCAAAAAATGTATACGTTCAAGGCAAAAAAAAAAAAAATCTTTCCCTTTCTATGACCACCAGAACAAGCATAAAAGTAAAACGCGTTCACGATTGATAATCTATTTTCCCTAACCCATACTTAAAAGAATCGACGTGCATAAGAAAGTACTTTCTGTTGTCATCAAATTGGGGGGGGGGGGGGGGGGCGGGGGGGCAGAGCGTTTGGGGGGGGGGGGGCCCTGGGGTAGAACATCGGCTTCCGACGCAAAAGGTCTGTGTTCGAGCCCTGACGATTGCACTCCCTACTGGTTGGGTCGGTGTCAGTTTAATGTGACCAGCTGAGACCAAAGTCATTCCCGCCCTGTCTCGTGTGTGGCAGAACAAAAATTGCCAGACGTCAGTCTTGGGGCCCGTCCACAATATAGCATATACAGTGCTGATGTTGAACGATAAATCAACCCAACTCAACGCATGAGAAAGTACCCTATTTCTGTTTCAAATTACAATACTTAGTTTCCCGAAACTCGCCGCCATATTGCACTAGACAAGCACATTTTTTTAGGAAAGAAAACGGATGCTCTTTGTACAACTCCAAAGAATTATGTTCTGAAAGTTGCAGAATCAGTCGTGGTTTGAACCAGTGAATGAATTTGGAACTATTCAGTATTCACTATTCATTATAAATAAGTACTATTGCCTCCAAAATAGGGGTCGAAACGCAACTTTTTAATGGAGGAGGGTTTGCAAAGGAGGCGAACCATAACGACACGGTCTGTAGCACAGGTGTTGTGGAGTCAATTCCTGTGGTGTGTAGGCCTATTGAGTATTGACGCGTGTGTCGTGTGGGTGTGTACTGTGTAGGGCACAGTTGACTTGTGAACTAGTTCATTGTGTGTGTACCATTGAGTATGTAGCGTTCGTGTTAATGCATGGATGCGCACCATTTTTATATAATCATTCTGTGGTGCGCACTTGTAGCATTCTAGCTACTGTACTACTACTACTAGGCTAGGCTACTTAGGTTTGCACAAGCAGTGCGGGAAATCATACAATGGGTGTGCATTGCAAATTAATGTTTTCATTACAGATTTCCCGTAGGGTACTTAACAAAAGGTTAATGTTTGAAGAGCTAAGTTAAAAGTACAAACGACTGTATAAATAAGGGCAACGGTTACGGTCGAGGGTTCCAAAAATAGCAGCCAAAGTCACCGAAGTAGACAAACATTTGCATTTTGGAGTCAAAATGAATTATATCATTACAAAAATATGAAAAGTTAGATCATTTCTTACTATTGCGGTGTAGGCCGAGTAGGTTGAACAAAAATTACTCTCTAAGTATCAATCTGATCTAACTCGCGTAATCGTTTATGAGATATACATCACTGTTACACTTTTTACAATAAAAACTGTTCACCCCAATCATTTCGGTGACTTGGTCTGTTCTTAAGGAGGCCTCGGTTACGATCGAACGTCCCCAAATATCAGACACCGAATTGACTGAAGTGAACACATAGGTTTTGTGCATAACGAAGACAGCGTTGGCATAATAACACCCAGAGAGCATAAATTATTTTTTTTTTTTTTTGGTTCAACCTACGAGCCTATACTAGATTGTCTTACCTATATCGAAGATTTAAATGATTAGGATCACTTTGATTTTGAGTGCAATTAATGTTTAATTATTTCGGTGATCCAGCCTGTTTTAATTGAAGCCTCAGTAAATAGCGATGTAGCTCATGAGGTAAAACGGTTGAGTTATAAACAGGAGGTCCCGGGAAAGGGCAACGGTTACGGTTGAGGGTTCCAAAAATATCAGACACCGTATTGACTTTAGTGAACGCATTGGTCTTATGCATGAAGAAATCAGTGCGTTGGCATAATGACACTCAGAGAGTGTTTTATTATTTTTGTATCAATATTTCTAGTTGTATCTAAGATTGTGATTATTCAGCTCACTTTGATTCTAAATCATGTTCTAAATACAATTAATGTTTGATTATTTTTTTATCATCCAGCCTGTGATTATTGAAGCCTCAGTAAATAGCGTAGACAGGAGGTCCCGGGTTTAATTCCGAAACTAGAACAACCTTTGTTCCTCGCTGGTTGGGTCGGTAATGAGACTAACTCAGTAGCTGAGGCAGATTTCCAGGTCTTCCCTCTCTATGTATGTGAGGCAAAACTTAAAATATGTCAGATTTTAGCCTTGGTACCGTCGCCGTATGAGATCCCTATATGGAATTCGTTAAAGGTTTAGCAAAAACAATAGAGAAACAGTGAGACAAGAGACAAAGTGAGAGAGTAAAAAGGTAGAGAGACAGAGAGAGGGAACGAGAGAAAAAGAGAGGCAGAGAGAATACTAGAGAGAAAGACAGTGTGAGAGAGAGAGGGAGAGAGAGAGAGAGAGAGAGAGAGAGAGAGAGAGAGAGAGAAAGACAGAAAGACAGACAGAGAGAGAGAGTGAGAGAGACAGAGAGGGAGACAGAGAGAAGAGAGAGACACTCACTCAGACACAGTGAGAGAACGAGAGAGAAATAGAGAGAGAGATGGAGGGAGAGAGAAAAAAGAGAAACAGAGACAGAACGAGAATAATAAAAAAAAATCGTGCAACTTTATCACTAGCACTAATAGTACCAACTACTCACTAGAGAAGAGCGAAATGAGGATGAGGAGCTCCAGTATGACGCGGTCGCCGTGCACCGTGCACATCACTTTTTCCCCATATTGCATTCAAACTCTAGCACTACCGCTAGCAATATGGAGAGCTTTTTTGTCGTATTGCATTCTAACTGTATACCACCGCTAACAGTAGTAACACTAACAGTACCAACTACTCACTAGAGAAAAGCGATATGAGGATGAGGAGCTCCAGTATAACGCGGTCGCCGTGCACGGTACACATCAGGGACTTGATAAACTTGCTGTAGGTCATAAACAGCTTCTTCGTGTTCTCGGAGCCAGACTTGAGGATCTCGGCGCTAATCCGGGCTCCGGCCGCCTGAGTGGCTCCCTGCGCCATGCAGCCTTTGGTGTTGAGGTTCCACGTCTCGGAGAACGGGTCGAATTTG
>RQTK01001247.1:24648-33193 GCA_003991915.1 Elysia chlorotica
CACTCTACCCATGAACTTAAGAAAATTGTCAGAAAAGAGAGAAAGAGAAAGACACACTGTATTATTATAAAAGAGCCGGATGGAGAAATGAACCGAAAATAACAAGAGTAATTTGAACTGAAAAACATAGAGGGAAAAAATGTGCGGGAGAAAAAGGAAATTCCCCTACCTCCACAAGAATACAGATGGAAAGATTGGTAAAGCGGATAGAAAAACAAATATAGATAGAAAGATAGGTAGGTACTTGGGGGGAAGGAGGGAGGGAGGGAGGGAGGGAGAGAGAGAGAGAGACAGACAGACAGATCAATTTATAGAGGCAGAGACGAAGACAGAGACAAAAATGAGGACAAACCAACAGACATGGAAAAGTAAAGCAACTGAAAGCATCCAACAAAATGACTATTATTAGACCGGGTTCCAAGCCTGATTACATAGATGGGAGTATTTTAAAATAGGAAAATTGCACGCCGAGGTCAGGGCTGAAGGTTTGTCTATCACGTTAAATCCAATTGTCTGAAGCCATTGACAAAGGTGGGTGGAAAAGGAGGGAGGGAAAAAGAGAGAGGGAAAGACAGAGAGAGGAGAAAGAAGGAGAGGGAGAAAGAGAGATAGATAGAAAGAGAGAGAGAGAGAGAGAGAGAGAGTGTGTGTGTGAGAGAGATAGAGAGATAGATAGAAAAAGACAGAGAGAGAGAGAGAGAGGAGAGAGAGAGAGAGAGAGAGAGAGAGAGAGAGAGAGAGAGAGAGAGAGAGAGAGAGAGAGAGGGCTAGTTGGTTTGTCTCTCACATTTAAGAGCAATCCTCTGAAGTTACGCGATTTTCACGGGACACAAGACTGCAATTATTGTATGGCATTTTCTCCTTTTGAAAATGTGATGAGTTGGAGGCGATGTTTAAGTTTAATTTTCTCAGACAGTTTGAATTGGTGAGTATGTCCCTATTTGCAGGCGTAATAGGGGAGGGGAGGACGAAGGAGGGGAGGAGGAGGAGGACTAATAAGAGGAGCAGCATGTGGAAAAGGAGGTGTAGAGCGAGATAGAAGGGAGGCAAGAGGTGGAAAGGAGGAAGAGAATAAGTAAGATGGTGAAAAGGGGGTGGAGAATAGGTAAGATGGTGAAAAAAGGAGGAAGGCCATGAGGAAGATATTAAAAATAGAGGAGGAGAATGAGGAAGAGGACAAAAAAGAGGAGGAGAACGTAGGAGGAGAATATGAATGAAAGAGGGCGAAAAATGGAGGAGGATAATGGGGAAGAAGGCAAAAAGGAATAAGAGAATGAAGAAGCGGGTGAAAAAAGGTGGAGGAGAATGGGGAAGAGGGTGAAAAAGGAAAAAGTCAATGAAGAAGAGGGCGAAAAGAGGGTAAGGAGTAGGCGAATACAGAACACAAGAAGAGGAACCGGAAAAGAGATCAAGACCATACAAAAGTTGAAATTAATAATTAGTAATAAAAAATTCCTACTGTCTGAAAAAGGAAACAAGATTCAAGAGTAGTCGATTTTACGTCATCAAGAAAAATCAATTATTTTATTAAAACCCTAATTTATTTTATTAAAACCCTAATTGCGTCTAGAGTACGTCATTCATACGAGCGCCTGTATGGGCCACCATCTCTTCTTGCGCAAGCGTCTGTCGTTTTGATTCTGGACCTCTCAAAATGAATATCCGATAATAAGATATGCGAATTAAAGATGACGACCATAGACCACCAACTTAATATCAATATCCCCTGTTTTGCTTTTTTTGACTTCTCAAAATAATAATATCTTTTCCGATGCTCAATCTAGGCGAGTAATTAGATACTAGGGATTGTAAGTTGTAGGTAGAACGTTTCGTTAAACTTACATCTTGTCTTAAGATGTTCGTATAAAGTTTAATATCCGATAAGATATGCGAATTAAAGATGACGACCATAGACCACCAACTTAATATCAATATCCCTTGTTTTGCTTTTTTTTAACTTCTCAAAATTAATATCCTTCCGACTAGGGATTGTAAGTTATTAAGTACAATGTCGCAGAAAGCTTACAGTTCGTCTTAAGCTGTTCGTCTAAAGGTTTACGACCATAGACCACTAACTTAATATTATTATCCTTAGGTTTGCTTTTTTTTTTTACTTTTCAAAATTAATATCCTTTCCGATGCTCAGTCTAGACGAGTAAATAGAAACTAGGGATTGTTATTTGTAAGTATAATGTCGCGGAAATCTTATATCTCTTCTTAATATAATTTTGTGAATAAATGTTTATGACCATAGACCACCAACTTAATATCAATATCTTTAGTTTTGCTTTTCTGGACTTCAAAATCGATCTTTTCTGATGACGAGAAAATAGAAACTAGGGGACGAAAGATTAAGACATATGGATAAGAGGGCTTACTTTGAGTTGTAAACTGCCGCACTATTGTACATACGACACTAGACCATAAAATCAATATCGCGTCCTTCGTTTTCCTATTCCTGACCGCAAAAAAATAACCCATTAGAAACCCAGTCTAGACAAGGGCCCGACATTTCAGTCGGGTGAAACATATACCAGGCTTGTTCAGGAGAACTAGCCAATGATCCTTACTGTGGATAGGAGAGGGAGGTGTGGTGGCCCTGGGATCTTAAGATAATTATGCGAATAAAGGCTTACGACCATAGACCACTAACTTAATATTATTATCCTTAGGTTTGCTTTTTTTTTAACTTTTCAAAATTAATATCCTTTCCGATGCTCAGTCTAGACGAGAAAATAGAAACTAAGGATTGTTAGTTGTAAGTACAAAGTCGCGGAAAACTTACACCTCGTCTTAAGATAATTATGCGAATAAAGGCTTCCGACCATAGACCACTAACTTAATATTATTATCCTTAGGTTTGCTTTTTTTTTAAACTTTTCAAAATTAATATCCTTACCGATGCTCAGTCTAGACGAGAAAATAGAAACTAAGGATTGTTAGTTGTAAGTACAAAGTCGCGGAAAACTTACACCTCGTCTAAAATAATATATGCGAATAAAGACTTACGACCATAGACCACTAATTGAATATCAATATCATTTGTTTTGCTTTTATTTATTTTTATTTATTTTTTTACTTCTCAAAATTAATAACCATTCCGATGCTCAGTCCAGACGAGAAAAATAGAAACTAGGTGATAGAAGCAAAATGTCGCAGAAAGCTGTTATCTCGTCTAAAATAAGTGAGAATAAAAGACCATGACCATAGACCACCAACTTAAAATCAATAACTTTAGTTTTGCTTTTCTGGACTTGAAAATTAATCTTTTCTGATGACGAGAAAATAGAAACTAGGGGACGAAAGATTAAGACATAAATGGATAAAAGGGCTTACTTTGAGTTGTAAACTACCGCACTATTGTACATATGACACTAGACCATAAAATCAATATCGCGTCCTTGGTTTTCCTTTTCCTGATCGCAAAAAAATATCCCATTAGAAGCCCAGTCTAGACAAGGGCCCGACAATTCAGACGGGTGAAACATATACCAGGCTTTTTCAGTTAGGAGAACTAGCCAATGATCATTACTGTGGAAAGGAGAGGGAGGTGTGGTGGCCCTGGTTTAGAACATCGGCTTCCGGCGCAAAAAAGTCCGCATTCGAGCACTTGCGATTTCGCTCCATACTGGTTGGGTGACTGTTAGTTCAATGTGATTAGCTGAGACAGGAGTCATGGTAATCCCTCCCTGTCTCGTGTGTGACAGCACCACACATCAAAATTGTCAGACGTCAGTCTTGGGGCCCGTCCACAATATAGCCTATATAGTACTGATGCTCGACGTTAAACCAACTCAACTGAACATACGACACTAGACCATAAAATCAATATCGCCTCCTTTGTTTTTGTTTTTCCTTTTCCTGACCGCACAAAATATCCCATTAGAAGCCCAGTCTAGACGAGAGCCCGAGCCTTCTGACGGGTTAACATATTATATACCAGACGTGTTCAGTTAAGAGAAACCAACCAATGTTTTAATATTACCGTGGAAAGGAGAATTTGATTACATTAATCTAATCATAAGGTTACGTTCGTTATTGAGTTGTTGAGTTGGTTTTACGTCCAACATCAGCACTATATAGGCTATATTGTGGACGGGCCCCAACTGACGTCTGACAATTTTAGGAGCTGCCACACACGAGACAGGGCGGCGATACCATGACTCCTGTCTCAGTCGGTCACATTAAACTGACACAGACCCAACCAGTAGGGAGCAAAAACGTCAGGGCTCGAACCCGAACCTTTTGCGTCGGAAGCCGATGTTCTATCCCAGGACCACCCCGCCCCCCAGGTTACGTTGAGAGACCCATATCAAGATATTGCGCAACTCAGGCGTGCATGGTAATGAACGTTGGGGGGAAAAAATCGATCGCTTCAATGAATAAAACTTTAAAACGCATCTCTATCGCTATTATCCTATTTTTAAATTGTTTTCTTTCGTAATCCCCGCCATTGTGTCATTATCAATATCATAGTCATTTTTTTCCTTCACTTACTCAACAACCTTCTTATTTTTTTCAGCGTCTTACAGTAAAAAATTTATAGGCACCACCCTAGAACAGTAGAAGCACGCACCACTTTTCGGTGCAATTATTCATGCGCACCAAGACGATAAAGAAAAAAAAATAAAAGATAAAAAGTTTATTGAGTGCACTACATCGGGCGTCAAGACAGTAAATTAATTCATACGCGTCAATGTCAGTTAGTATAAAACCGGACCACTTACTCAATGTCATATCATTACGCATCTCCACAATAATGGAAAGATAACAGAAGAAGAATCACGAAGGTAAAAAAAAGGGGGGTGGGGGCGGGTTGTTCTAATGGTAAGGCCTGAGACTTTAGTGACAGAGAGAGAGAGAGAGAGAGAGAGAGAGAGAGAGAGAGAGATTCCGATAAAAAAATATTACTGAGTGTCATATATTTGCCCGTATCAACAGTGAAATAGCAAACAAAGCATTTACTAAATTTAATACCAATCCTTGCATATCCCACCAGAGATACCAACACTCGATCCAAGGATTCCAGATAGCCTCGACCGGATCACTCACTAAACGTCATATCCCTACGCACACCAACAAAATAAAACAAGGAACCATATCCCTCACCGAGTCTGATAGAGCTACGCATGCCAACTAGAGACACAAAACAAAACAAAAACAAAAACAGTGGTACACTGAGTATGTTATCCCTACGTTTTCTGTCAGTAAATAAAACACAAACAAACAAAACAGCGATACACTGTGTATGTTATTCATACGTTTTCCGTAAGCAAGAAACAAACAAACAGGGGTACACTGAGTATGTTACAAAAACAAAAAAGAAACAAACAAAAACAGTGATACACTGAGTATGTTATCCATACGTTTTCTGTCAGTGTATAAAAAAAGAAACAAACAAAAACAGTGATACACTGTGTATGTTATCCATACGTTTTCCGTAAGAAAAAAAAACACAACAGAAAAACCCATCAACAACAAAACAAAAAACGGGTACACTGAGAATGTTATCCATACGCTCACCGACAGGAAATGAAAACAAACATAAAACCGAATCACTCACTGAGTATCATATCCTTGCGCATGCCGACAGTGAAGCACTTGGCCAGACGACAGCGCTTGCAGAAAGACCGCGACTCCACCGTGACTTCACACCGGCCCTCACATCGCCCTCGTATATTCTGATGGAAAAAAATGCACAAGGTTTAAATAAGTTTGCTGGAAAAATTAGTGAACTATTATCTAGTATTACGAATCATGGCTTTCCCCCCTCTCAATCTTAAAAAGAAAAAGGAGGAAAAAAAAGGAACAAAAGGAAAAAAGGTAATACTTTTCCATGATCTTTCATATAAGTTATAAGCATGTCTCATCTGATATTACCTCATGATCAAATAACGTTACAAACAAACTGCATGATTATAATAATATATTATATAAAGAAGAGAACCAAGATACACCTGGACCATAAACTAGGTCATCGTTTCAAATTAGGAACACGTAATGATACTAGTATGTACAAAATAGATTGTTACATGGGCTATAAGTGCAAACATACATACCTGACCACAAACCAGAGCAAAAAAAAAAAGGAGTATTCGACACCTCAGTTGTATACCTCAGGATTTTCTTGTGATAACGTTACCCAGTGCGAAATTAAAAACGAACAGTACGGGACATTGCACAGGTTTTAATCCAGCAACTCCCGATTGAGAGACCAACGCTCTACCACTTGCACCAGTACCCCCCCATTTTTAAAGCATAAAACATAATAACATAATATTATTAAACAAAGAAGCTTAGAAATAATTTATTGAATAACCCGTTTAAAAAAAAAATTATTATTCTCAGTTTGGATGAACTTTTTTTTTATCAAGTCGAGACTCCCAAAACTCTCCAGCCCAAGCAAGGCACGCGCTCTACCGACTGGGCCACGCTGCCTTACATTTTGATAGCCTGATCATAGGACTGGTATTATCACCTAACCCCTAACCAAAAACCACAGTTAGTTATATTCACCTACAAGAATGTATTTGCCCTACCCCTAAGACGCCTGCAATTCGGTTAACAGCATTAACACTGCACACTTCATTAGTGCTCTCACGTACGCACCACATCCATCAATTAAAGGGAATTTCCCGAATCATTTCCAAACGTAACGAAATGAACGCAAGACTACAGGTAACTTTGATCAAGTTCGAGCCAAAACCTACATACTTTTTTGTTTTCTTCTTCTTTCTGTTTTATTCATTGCTTGAAATGTAACACCTCAAAACACCATGTGTTAAAACCGGCATTTTTTTCCACAACTTTTTTGGTGAACATTTTTCTTCTGTTACTTTGCTTGACTGTGTTCACGTGTTTCTATGGAAAAAAAAACGTTGGCAAAACGACAGCTGTAGAATCGGAAAAGCAATATGACGTAAAGACGTGAAAAATTCTTTGGCAAACGGTTTCGCACTGCACTGCACAAGCGGGTAAATTTAGAAAACAGAAGTACCGGTACTTCGATAATGATGGTAAGTAATTTCGTGTCGGTAATAACCTTAGTACACGTACACTTGGAATTATTAAAAATCTAGAACTACCTTCTCTCTCTCTCTCTCTCTCTCTCTCTCTCTCCCCCCCCTCTCTCTCTCTCTCAATGACAGCGGTTAAAACTAATTATTTTAACCACTTGAGTGAGTAGGGGTAGACCCCCTATTTAAGCGCCAACATACAAATTTAAATGTCCATGACCCTGAGTACTGAATGGCTGTTTCTTTTCAATCACTGGATCGAAGTTTCTGTGACTCCACCACTTTCAGAACATAATCCATTGAAGTTAACGTAGAAAGATATTTCAATTCAATCAACAGTTATGCTCTATGGGTACATCATATAAAAAAAATATAGCAGAGCGCTAAGTGGTTAATAGTTTCCACAGTGTAATAGTACACTGCTATAGTACTTTTTAAGCCAACTCAGCAAGAATCTAGGTCAGAAACTATACTAATGAAACATGCCAGCTCCATTTCCCACTTCTGGTATGTTAATGATGCACCCCACTTAGGGCGGGGTAGGGGTAGGCCACTTACTGTGATTCCGTAGACTCAAGGTTTCCTACCAAAAAACAAAACAAAACAAAACAATTAATGATAATCATTGGAGTTCAGAGTCTACACACACACAAAAACAATTTTAAAAATTTTAAATAAATAAATATAATGGATTTCAGCTCCATACAGGTAGACGAAAACTTTTTAATGGTGCATTTTCAATGTGTCCCATCCATTTAGTTATACTGCAAAGGATAAAGGACATTTAATACACAAGAAAAAGATTGAGAGAGGGGGTGGGGGGGGGGGGGAGAGAGAGTTTAATTATATTGTTGTGCAAACGTAAAGTTATAAGTTTACAATGCCGAGATATGGTAACTTCTGAAGTAATTTTTGCAAGTTCTTTAGCTCTCTCTCAAAGCTATGTATCTTGTTAAAAAATACAATGACTTATAGTTACTACGATCCAAAAAATGTGGCCGCAGCATCTTCCTATGGCTAAAAGTCAGCTCAAAAGAGACCATCAGAAGCCATAGCTCATTGAGGAACGCACGCCGTAGTTACTCGAAGCTCAACGTCAAGGGTACGCACCAGTTGAGATCGATCCGTTTGCGAAGTCTCCTGACATTGAGGGAAATCCTCCTTCCTTCCTGAAGTAAAAGGTTACGCATTTGCAGGTGAAGAGGCGCTGGGGTGATAAAACCACAGATTTTAGAATCTACCTGATAGGATGATCCAGGAGAGACTGAAACATGTCCGTAGTAAATAAACAAACTGTACTGAGACCAGGTGTTCGGTTTTACTACGTGACTCGTTTGGCCTTTCGATCGGGTGCCTTTGGGAGTCCACCACCTCCTTTTTTATTAGTATTTTTGTGATGTTCATCAAGCTCCTGTTCTTCTGGATAAACAACAACAAAACCCACCAAAAACTGCATTCTTTTTGTGTGAATTTTTAGTAACTTAAACGGTACCACCCTTCTTTGACATCTTTCCTGCCCCCCCCTCCCT
>RQTK01001247.1:41355-51355 GCA_003991915.1 Elysia chlorotica
TAAAAAATATTTATAGAATTAGATCTATATAAATCTTATTTCAGTGGGTGTGGAAGAAAAAGAAAAGATTCAGAGGCGTGTTTGAAGCACCACGCACTACAGTCTCTAGATTCTACCCAGTAGCCATTTCCCTCTACTGCCTCTAGATCTACGTGTTCTACGTTCGCTTAACTCGGCTGAGCGTTGACTCGCTGTGCGCATGTGCCGCATAGGCTAACGGAAAAGTCGCCAATCAAGCTAAATAAACAATGATTTAGATCTATGTAAGTCTCGCTTGTTTGTACATTTGTATCCACATTATTTCTATTCATAGCTATAAGTATTAATAGATATCTGTGTTTGCATGAATTGCATCTATTTATAGATCTATTAATAGAAATCTGTGTTTGCATCCTATAATGGGACGTCTAGCCTAGATCTCGCTAGCAGTAAGTTTCCTTGGCCAAACACAGGGGCCTAGCGAGGGAACCAGATAGCCTCAAGGCCTAGGCTAGGTTAGCCTAGTGGCCTGCTCACCTTGCACAAAAGGTCGGAGATCAAACAAGGCCACGGTGACCTTAACTAACTTGCTAGTTGCAGCTGTCTCGCTCTCTGAACCTATCAATGTCAATATCTACATTTTAAGTCTAATAACTCACTATTGGTAAGAAAACTATCCACATAAAAAATTAGTCCGCCTGTCTCCGACCTAGATCTAGGCCAAGTGGTATTATTACGACGGCGAAATACGATCATAAGGTCATGCACACCACAGATTATATAATCCACACAGGATTAAAAATAATAATAATAATAATAATAATAATAATAACAACAACATCAACAATAATAATAATAATAATAATAATAATAATAATAATAATAATAATAATAATAATAATAATAATAATAATAATAATGTACATATAACTTATAAACGCAACCAAAACAAATTTGGATGAAGGCTCACATTAGTATGGTAAAAGAAAAACAACATTCCATATATTTAGGTCAAGGTAACACTAGACTTCAGTGGATTACATTACCTAAGACCGTGCAACTTTTCATTGGCTTCAGAAATGAAATAAACATAGATAAGGGAAACCAATCCAAAGGGAGTTGATTAAACGTCTGCAGAAAACTTCACTCGTCAATAACTTCCCCTGGTGTGTCTCCGGATGAGATGCTAGTCTATCAGCCGACAAAACAAAAAAGACCAGAGGTACAAACAGCCCAATGGCAATGTGCAAAACAAATGGACATATTACACATAATATAAAATGTTAAAATTAATATTAAAAAAAAAAAATAGGCACAGGCTAATAATACAATTTGCAAATATATTTTCTCTCTCTCTTTTTTTTTTATTACGTACGATTCCATTATTGTTCAAAATCTTATTCTACATTGCTCAACGGCAGGGAAAATTTAATAGTTCAAAAACAGAAAAAAATAAATAGGAAAATCTAATTCAGTGGCATATTAAATTTGTATCTACATCAATTATAACGCAAAAGCTAATACAAAGTACTACATTTTGTAGGTCTTTCAACACAACTTTGACCTATTGAGACCAGCGTAATTTTTTCTTCTAATATACAAATTGGAGACTTTCACAAAAAGAGGTAATTTAAAAAAAATTAGACATTATTGTCGCGTCCCAAATGTCACGATGATACTAGAATTAGAGTGCAAATGCATTTATTAAATAACTACAGGATAAAATTCAATTAGTTATAGTGTGAGTTGAGTGGACTTGGTTTAACGTCCTATGTCAGCACTATTTAGGCTTTATTGTGGACGGACCCCAAGACTGTCTGCCTATTTTATGTGCTGCCACACACGAGACAGGGCGGAGATACTCCTGTCTCTGTCGGTAGTTAATAGTGTTATTTTTTATCATAACTAAACAATGATAAGCAGACCTTTTTCTTGCTATCATAACCATGACCAAATCAATTAAAAAACAAACCAATAAACAACGAGAACTAGGCGGCGTTTTCTGCTACTACTGCTGCTTGTAGTGATGATGATGATGATGATGATCATCATCATCATCATCATCATCGTCATCATCATCATCATCATCATCATCATCATCATCATCATAATCATCATCATCATCATCATCATCATCACTACAAGCAGCAGTAGTAGCAGAAAACGCCGCCTAGTTCTCGTTGTTTATTGGTTTGTTTTTTAATTGATTTGGTCATGGTTATGATAGCAAGAAAAAGGTCTGCTTATCATTGTTTAGTTATGATAAAAAATAACACTATTAACTACCGACAGAGACAGGAGTATCTCCGCCCTGTCTCGTGTGTGGCAGCACATAAAATAGGCAGACAGTCTTGGGGTCCGTCCACAATAAAGCCTAAATAGTGCTGACATAGGACGTTAAACCAAGTCCACTCAACTCACACTATAACTAATTGAATTTTATCCTGTAGTTATTTAATAAATGCATTTGCACTCTAATTCTAGTATCATCGTGACATTTGGGACGCGACAATAATGTCTAATTTTTTTTAAATTACCTCTTTTTGTGAAAGTCTCCAATTTGTATATTAGAAGAAAAAATTACGCTGGTCTCAATAGGTCAAAGTTGTGTTGAAAGACCTACAAAATGTAGTACTTTGTATTAGCTTTTGCGTTATAATTGATGTAGATACAAATTTAATATGCCACTGAATTAGATTTTCCTATTTATTTTTTTCTGTTTTTGAACTATTAAATTTTCCCTGCCGTTGAGCAATGTAGAATAAGATTTTGAACAATAATGGAATCGTACGTAATAAAAAAAAAAGAGAGAGAGAAAATATATTTGCAAATTGTATTATTAGCCTGTGCCTATTTTTTTTTTTTTTGTTTTTGTGTTTTTTTTATGGCTGGCACGTCTTTGTTGTTTGTAGAAAGTCAGACTTTAAATACCTGAGAACCATTCTGGACTTATAACCAAAGAGGATGTACATTATAGCTGCTTGAGGAAGTGGAGACGGGAGGGGGAGAGGGGGATACACACAGAGGCAGAGAAAGAGAGAGGGAGAGAGACAACGAGAGAGTGAGTGAAAGAGAAAGACAGACAGACAGACAGTGAGTGTGAGAGAGATAGCGACTGAGAGAGAGGCGGAGAGTTAGAGAGAGAAACAGAGTGAGAGAGATAGAGAAGTTTGAGGAAACAGAGAAGTAAAACTTTCACGAGAGAGGAAGAGGGGGAGAGACAGGCAGACTGGCAAACAGATAGTGTGAGGGAGACGAAAAGCAAGAGAGAGAGAAAGAGAGGGAGACAAACAGAGTTAAGGAGAAATTTTGAGAGAGAGAGAAAGAGATCAGAAGAAGCGAGAGACCGAGGAGAGAGAGAGAGACAGGAAGAAGAGAGAGAGAGAGAGAGAGAGAGAGAGAGAGAGAGAGAGAGAGAACTTTGAAGTGAGAGAAAGAGGACTTTGAAGTGAGGGAGATAGAAACAGTGAGATCGAGACAGACGCACAAACAGAGATAGAGACATCAAAGAGAGAGACAGAGCCACATGCAATTTAGCAAAACGACAAACACACTCTTAGGCAAGCATTTAAACAGACACAAGACAGATACATAAGATAAAGGGTCATCGCCAGTCTTCTATTGTGAGACAGAGAGGCGGAAAGCGAGAGAGTGAGAGAGATAAAGAAATTTGAAGAGAGAGAGAGAGAGAGAGAGAGAGAGAGAGAGAGAGAGAGAGAGAGAGAGATACATCCTCTTTGGTTATAAGTCCAGAATGGTTCTCAGGTATTTAAAGTTTGACTTTCTACAAATAACAAAGACGTGCCAGCCATAAAAAAAACACAAAAACAAACAAACAAACAAAAAAACCACAAGACAAGATATAAAAAGTCCAGAAAATGCTAATGAATCATGGGCGATCGAAAGTCATTGACATGAAGTTCATTGACACAAAGTTCTACAATAGTAAACTAGCCAAAACAAAACAAAAACACACACAACAAAGAACATACTTAAAAGTATTTTGAGCGCCCAACGTCGGCACTACATAGGCTATACTGTGGAAGGTCCCAAAACTAACGTCTGAAAATTTTACGGGCTGTCGCAAATACTAGTTGTAGTTGAGTTGGTTTATCGTCCTACATCCGCACTATAATTAATACGCTATATTGTGGACGGACCCCGAAAATATGTCTGACAATTTTACGGGCTGTAAAAAAATACTAGTTATAGTTGAGTTGGTTTAACGTCCAACAGCACTATATAGACTATATTGCGGACGGGCTCTGACAATTCTACGTTCTGTTACAGAGACTAGTTGTAGTTAAGTAGATGTAACGTCCAACATCAGTATTCAAATGTATAGGATATATTGTGGACGGGCTCCCAAACTAACATCTAACAATTTTACGTGCTACCAAAGGGACTATTTGTAGTTAAGTAGGTGTAACGTCCAACATCAGCATTCAAATTTATAGGATATATTGTGGACGGATCCCAAAAATAATGTCTAACAATTCTACTTTCTGCCACAGAGTCTGGTTGTAGTTAAGTAGATGTAACGTCCAACGTCAGTATTCAAATGTATAGGCTATATTGTGGACGGGCCCCCAAACTAACGTCTAACAATTTACGTGCTACCAAAGAGACTAGTTGTAGTTAAGTAGGTGTAACGTCCAACATAAGCACTATAAGAGACTATATCGTGTACTAACGTGTGAACATTTTTATGTGCTGCCAAACAGGAGACAAACAGTAAAGGGTACAGTGACTCCTGACTCCTGTCTCAGTTCTCAGGCGGTCACATTAAACAGTCACCGACCCGACACCTGCTGGCACTGAGGTCACGCCACGTGATGTACATGCGCGGGCATCAGACTTCTGAGGTGGGCGTTAGGTTAATGGGAATGCTCGCTCAGTTTGGGTTTTAGAATTGATTAGACGGCGCTTTAGATAAAACCATCAGGATTTATCTAGCTTTATGGTTTATTTTAATTTTAATCGGTATCATCATCTTGTCGTCGTCGTCATCATATTCATCATCGCCATAATTATCATCGTCGTGGTTGTCATCGTTGTTGCGATCGCCGAAGTCGTCGTTATTATTATTATTATTATTATTATTATTATTATTATTATTATTATTATTATTATTATTATATATTATTATTATTATTATTATTATTATTATTATTTCATTCATTTAATTTTATTTTAACATATATTTTTTACTAGCGTGACAACCCAGCTGTACCCACCAAGGCCATGCATTAAAAAAACAAAGAACAGTACAATGTCATGCACTTCAGTGCACATGTGACTGCTAATTTCCAAGACAAAGAAAAAGAAACGGGGAAAAAAATCGATAGCGCAGTATTTTTATCTAGGCCGCGCGCCGCTTTGTGAGTTCCATACTGTACATGTACAAGGATTTTGTCCTTGAGTGTGCATGCTTGTGGTTTCAAACTTAGGTCTAGTTTTTTTTGTGTGTGTTGTTTTTTGTTTCCCAAGGGCGCCACTAAAAAGAGGCCAAAGTATTATAGTGGGAGATGAATACACACCAGTTTGTGAATCAGTACGCACGTCATACGTACGTCATACGTTAGTTTGGGGGTAGAACATCGGCATCCGACGCAAAAGGTCCAAGTTCGAGCCCTGGCGATTTCGCTCCCTACTGGTTGAGTCGGTGTCCGTTTAATGTGACCGACTGAGACAGGAGTCATGGCATCCCCGCCCTGTCTCGTGTGTGGCAGCACATAAAATTGTCAGACGTCAGTCTTGGGCCCGTCTACAATATAGCCTATATAGTGCTGATGTTGGACGTTAAACCAACTCAACTCAACTCATACGGTAGGCTAGGTTAGAGCCATGTAAGAAGATCAGAGAAAAAGTAATCTCTTTATCATGCCGAACTCGACAGACCTTACCCCTCCCCCCTATAAGAAGGGCGAGGTTAGTTGGTTTTAACGTCCAACATCAGCACTATAATGACTATGTTATATTGTGTACGAATCCCAAGACTGGCGTCTGACAATTGTATGTGCTTCGACACACGAGACATGACGGGGATACCATGACTCCTGTCTCTCAGCCGATGACATTAAACTGACACCGAACCAATCAGAAGGGAGCGAATTCGCCAGGGCTCGAACCACGGACCTTTTGTCGGAAGCCAGTGTTCTATCCCAGGGCCACCGCGCCCCCCAACACATAACAAGCCTGTATATAGAGTCGAGCTATGATTGAACCGAGGGTGGGTGGGTAGCTGAGGGGCCATATGTCCCAGTTATGTAGGTACGCAGCCAACCACTAAGGATATACGCGTGACTTAACCGTTTAACCAACAATTACTACATTTTTCCACCCTCGCAAAACCAGTTCTCGGTTGCCTAACACCATCATGTGTTATCACTCCTGAAGGTTTCTATTTACGGGTTCGAAACAGGCACACATTTGCGTTTTGAGTCCAAGTGAACTATACCATTACAAAAGTAGAAATAGTTCGATCATTTCTCATTGTTGCAGTGCAGTCTGAGTAGGCTGACAAAAATTACTCAATCTGAACTAACTCTCGTAAAGATTTATACATTCATACGTCAGTGTTGCACTTCTTGCACTAACATTATAGTTCAGGGTTAATTACACAGTACCATCATGAGACATGGTTGTGTTTGAGCTCAGAGTTGAAGCGTGAGACGGTTAGAGCTAACTTTCGTAATGATTTATACATTCATACATCAGTGTTACACTTGTTACACTAACATTATAGTTCAGGGTTGATTACACAAACCACAAAGACACATGGTTGTGTTGGTGCAGTTTATCCCTTTGTGTTTATTTTAACCCTTTCTTTACAGGCGGGACTTAGAAGTCCCACTATTTTAAAATACCAATAACACCGTCAAAATTTGGTTTAAGGTGATTTACATAAATGCAGCCTCGCAAATTCTCCATTTTTTGAGCCATCAGAAACTCAAGCAGTCGGTTTTTAGTAATGAAGTTTCAGTAAGTGGTATACTGCGAAAATCAGTCCAACAATTTTGCAACAGGATTTTCGGAAAATTGTCATTTTTCTCATAAATTCCTCTAATTCTTTGTAATCTATAAAAAGGCACATCATGAAAAGGAATAAAGTAGTAGGTTGAAATTTGGAACACTTTCGTAAAAGCGCTCTTGCTTCCAAAGACATCAATTTTTTTAAAACCTTCAATTTTGAAGGTTTTTGGTAAAGAAAGGGTTAAAACTAAGATATGTTCGACTGTTTCAAATGTTTGAGGGCAGAGTGACACAGATCCATCGTTGTGTTAAAGGGTGCGACGGTTAGTACTATTCGCCGGTTCGGAATAAAGAAAGAAGACTAAAGGAATAGTGCACGTAGTCGATGTAGTATTACTATTAGGTTATCGAGAACATTATTGAACGTGGTTTTAGAAAGTGATTATGGAACCTGGTTAAAGGGTAGGCGTACGACGGTTAGGACTAACTCTCATAATCATTTATTTATACATTCATACATCAGTGTTACACTTGTTACATTATAGTTCAGGGTTAATTACACAGTACCGTCAAGAGCCATTGTTGTATTTGAGCTCAGAGTTGAACGTGAGACGGTTAGAGCTAACTCTCGTAATGATTTATACATTCATACATCAGTGTTACACTTATTACACTAACATTACAGTTCAGGGTTAATTACACAGTACCATCAAGAGCCATGGTTGTGTTCGAGCTCAAAGTTAAAGCGTGCGACGGTAAGTACTATTCGCCGGTTCGGAACAAAGAGTGCATGCACCCAGGCCTCGGGCAAAATAACAGTTCTTTAATTTGAAAAAAAAGAGAAAAAAATAAAGAAAGAAAACTAATGGAATAGTGCACATAATCGATGTAAGGAGTCAGGTTATCGAGAACATTATTGAACGTGTTTTTGCATGGTAATTATGGAAGCTGGTTAAGGGTAAGAGAGAGAGAGAAGGGGAGACAGAGAGACAGAGAGAGACACAGAGAGAGAGTGAGAGAGTGTGTGTAGTGAGTGAGATGAAATGGGAGAAAGTTGGAGAAAGAAAGGCAGACATAGACAGAAAGAGAGAGAGGAGAGAAAGAGGGGAAGAGAGAGCGATAGAGAGAAAGACAGAGTTGAGAGAGAGAGTTAGAGAGCTGGAGAGAGAGAAGAGAGAGAAATGAAGAGAAAGTTGGAGAAAGAATTAAAGGCAGATACAAAGAGAGCGGGAAGGAGAGAGGAAGAGAGAGAAATAATTGGAGAAAGAGATGCAAAGACAGAGAGAGCCAGAGAAAGAGATGCAAAGACAGAGAGAGAGCCAGAGAAAGAGAGGAGAGAGAGAAGGGGGAAAAGTGAGAGAGAGAGAGCTTTAGATAGAAAGACAGAGTTGGGAGAGAGGGAGTTGGACAGAGAGCTGAAGAGAGAGACAAAGAGAGAGTCAGAGAGAGGGAGAGAGGGAGAGAGAGTGAAAGAGAGAAAACAGCGGGATACCGAGAGAAAAAGACAAATGGGACGATTGATAGAGAGATAGAGAGAGGGGGAAAAGAAGAGAGATATAATAACACAAACACAAAACCAAAAAAAAAAATTAAAAAAGAAGAGTAAAACTCACCATGCAGCTCTCCGCCTGTTGAGACTCGACCGGTCTGGTAAATAATCCACTGGATCTTGTCTAAGTGCGGTCTGAGGAGATAGGTAAAGAGAACAGTATTGAGTTAGACCAATTAGGATGGTTCTCTCTCTCTCTCTCTCTCTCTCTCTCCCTCTCTCCCTTTCTCTCTCACTCTCTCTCTCTCGCTCTCTCTCACGCTCTCTCTCTCTCTCTCTCTCTCTCCCACACACACACATACATAGTTACACAACATAAAATCAGATTACCCAACAGCCTATGCTACTATTATGCTAAAAAACTAAAATCTAATTGCGACCAGATGTAACTTGATAAAAGTTGGATTAGTTAGTGCAAAAATATCCAGTCTTAGGTTTGGTTGCCTGGATTAGCGTGTTTTTCAATGTCGTAATGGATCGAGTAAAATTGCTTTACATTTGTACTTACTTCATTATATCGAGTTTCAACAGTTTCGTTTTTTGTGAGCTAAGATATAGCATTCTGTGAGTGTTTTTTTTTTTTCGTAATTTTGTTTTGTTTTTGGCTGTTTTTTTTTGTTGATGTTGCTGCGTAATAAAAAAATAAATATTACTGTTATTGTTTGTTTTTTTTTTAATTTTTTGTTGTTATTGTTTTCTTGAGGTATCGCAAGGGGGGGGGGGGGGGGGGTGGATCTGGGGAAGAACATCAGCTTCCGACGCAGGAGGTCCGTGGTTCGAGCCCTATCGATTTCGCTCCTTAAAGGTTGGGTCAGTGTCAATTCAATGTGACCGGATGAGACAGGAGTCATGGGGTAGAATGCACAAACAAGACATAACTTACGTCTCGTCGTAACAATATTAGAATAAGAAGGCTTACAACGAGATGTAATCTACGCAATGTTTGTGCATTCTACCCCTAGTATCCGCGCCTGTCGCGTTTGTGGCAGCACATGAAAATTGTTAGACGTCAGTTTTGGTGCCCGTCCACAATACAGCCTAAATAGTGCTCACCTTAGACTTTAAACCAACTCAATAGCTGTTCAACACAAAGCTGATGTGAAATAATACAATTGTGTCTTTTTCGCGTTTAACTGTTGTATTTAAGACATTAAACAGCGCCTCTGTACCATCCGTTGGACCAGTACGGCCACCAAACTGAGACAGGAGTCATGGTATCCCTGCCCTGTCTCATGTGTAGCATCACATGAAATTGTCAGACGTCAGTCTTGGGGCCCGTCCATAATATACGCCTATATAATGCTGATGTTGTACGTTAAACCAACTCAACAACGCCCACCAAAATTCTAACCAGCCTATAAAGGAGGCAGAAACCGATAACCGTAACGAGTATGTAACGTCAAAATAAAGGAGGCAGATAACCGTAACGAGTATGTAACGTCAATGGTATAATATCTTATCTTTTTTTTTTATTCTGTCAATGGTATGATGTCCTAT
>RQTK01001247.1:56355-57971 GCA_003991915.1 Elysia chlorotica
CACTGAATTCTGACAATTTTATGTGCTGCCACACACGAGACAGGGCGGGGATACCATGACTCCTGTCTCAGTCGGTCACATTAAACTGACACCGACCCAACCAGTAGGGAGCGAAATCGCCAGGGCTCGAACCACGGACCTTTTGCGTCGGAAGCCGATGTTCTACCCCAGGGCCACCGCGCGCTCCCCTTAAAGCACTAAATCATCCTTAATAAAATAATGAATGTCACAAGATGTCGCGAAGAAAGAGAGCAAATTAACGGGAATCTGGAATCGGAATTTAACTTCAGTCACCTTTGACATTCAATGGAGAAAAGTCTAGACCTACGTTCGTACAAACATTAACAATAGGCTCGTCAGAGAAGAGTTCATTGAGTAGTTGAGTTGCCGTTTAACAGCACTATATAGGCTATATTGTGGACGGGCCCCAAGAGTGACGTCTGACAATTTATTTTATGTGCTGCCACACACGAGACAGGGCGGGGATACCATGACTCCTGTCTCAGCCGTCACATTAAACTGACACCGACCCAACCAGTAGGGAGCGATATCGCCAGGGCTCGAACCTGGACCTTTTGCGTCGGAAGCCGATGTTCTACCCCAGGGCCACCGCGCTCCCCTTAAAGCACTAAAGCAAATTTAATAGAATAATGAATGCCACAAGAAGTCACGAAGAAAGAAACAAATTAACGGTACGGGAATCTGGAATCGGAATTAAACTCTACTGCAGTCACCTTTGGCATTCAATGGAGAAAAGTTAGACCTACGTTCGCACAAACATTAACAATAGGCTCTTCAGAGAAGAACATGACAACATAGTCCTTGCCACCAAAAGACGTTAACCGATGACGCTTCAACGCCCATTAGGCATGGGGCTTTCTGATCGCTCGTTGGCTCCCTAAGTCTAAGATAGATTTACGATTGGACGCTGTTGTAGATTCTACCACCTATCGTCTTTGTTGATTGCTATAACCCCCGCTCTCACTAGACCTATATCGATTTTTTCGCGTCGGTAGGGCTAGCATCAATAGCTCACAAATTAGTACATTACTGGCAGCGACAAGCGAACAACTAAGAGAGCGAGAGAGTGTAAAGAAAGCTTTCAAGACGCTCTTATATAAATCGTAAAAAATAAAGGAGCAATAATCTACATTAACTTTTTGTTTGGTTGTTTGTTTTGTTGTTGTTTTTTTTCCGTCATTATGCTACGATGTAGATATATCGTTAAAAACAAGCATATGACGAATATTATATGTTTTGATGTTGAGTTGGTTGTTCAGCGTCCAACTATTATAAACGGCTGATAGTTTCACGTGATGCCTAATAGAGAGAGTGCAAGGGTACCAAGACTCACCCTGGTAGACGTCAGGCTTGGGGCCCGTCCACGATATGGCCTATAATATAGTGCTGACGTTGGACGTAAAACCAACTCAACTGGACTCTCCTATCTCTCTCGCTGTTTCTCGCCCTCTCTCCCTATTCCGTATCTATTTTTCGCCTCTCCCTCTCTCTCTATTTTTCTTCTCTCTCCCCATTCCATCACTATTTTTCCCCTCCTCCCCCCTCTCTCTCTCTCTCTCTCTCTCTCTCTCTCTCTCTCTCTCTCTCTCTCTCTC
>RQTK01001247.1:74838-94294 GCA_003991915.1 Elysia chlorotica
GGGCTCCCACAGGTCACGGACTAGGAGTAGGACAAAGCCTGGACTAAGTCCGCACTAACTGGGCAAGCCTGGGGCGGTTACAAAACACCTAAAGTGAGAGTGATTAGGCTCTACGTACTGTGTATTATTGTGCGATGTACTGTGCGGCCGGACCAATCTCAGTAATTATACAAGCTTTGCGATCCATAACAACGATAAACGGATTACGTAATCACGTCCATTTAAGCATGTGGTGTTGTGTTCGCTCATTGGCTCCAATAGTATAGGATAGAGATATGATCGGACGCTAAATGCAATTGTAATAGTTCAGTTGGTCTAACGTCCAGCATCAGCACTATATAGATCTTATTGTGGACGGGCCTCAAGACTGACGTCTGACAATTTTCATGTTTTCCATACACGAGACAGGGCGGAGATACTATGTTTTTGAGTTGGCTCGAACCCGGACCTTTTGCATCGGAAGCAGAAGTTCTACCCCAGGACCACCGCGCCCCCCACGCTAGTACCAGTAGGGAGCGAAATCGCCAGGGCACGAACCACGGACCTTCTGCGTCGGAAGCCGATGTTCTACCCCAGGGCCACCGCGCACCCCACGCTAATGCATATTTCCTTATCTATCGTCTCCACCTCGCTATGGGCAGTTTACCGCAAGACATCTATTGGCAACAGTACAGCAATACTAAAAGGCTTGGTGATCCACTAGACCATATTGGATTTTCTGATCGCTCATTGGCTCCTACAGTCTAGGATAGAGCTATGATTGGACGCTAATGCAGACTCCCTTATCAATCGTCTCTATATCGCTATGGGTAGCTTACCGCAATGCATCTATTGGCAACAGTACAGTAATACTAATAGGCTTGGTGATTTGCTGGACCATAATGGATTTTCTGATCGATCGTTGGCTGCCTCCCTAGTCCAGTTCTATGGTCAAGTTTTTGATTGGACACAGGTGCTGTGTACCTATTTTTCCTGTACCAATCATATTCGTTTCCATTACGGGCTCCAGTTATCGAGGTGGTCCTGGGGTCGAACATTGGCTTCCGACGCGAAAGGTTCGGATTCGAGCAGTGGCGATTTGCATTCCCTACTGGTTGGGTCGGTGTCAGTATAATGTGACCGGCTGAGACAGTAGTCATGGTATCCCCGCCCTGACACGTGTGTAGCAGCACATAAAATTGTCAGACGTCAGTCTTGAGGCCCGTCCACGATATAGCCTATAAGTTGCTGACGTTGGACGTTAAACCCAAACTTGTCTTGGGGCCCATCCACAATATAGCCTATATAGTGCTGATGTTGGACGTCAAACCAACTCAACTACTCCAGTTACCGCAATGCCTGCCATGTAATAAAGCTAGTACACATTATACATACGTGATTAATTACACTGGCGCAGGGCTTGGACGAGAACAAAAGGGTTAATGTACTATGTACTCTTATGCGATACAATTTCATTCGCCGTGTATTATTCATTACAGAGAGGAGGGGGAGGGGGGAGGGTCGGCTTCCGACGCGAAAGGCTCGGTTTCGAGCCCTGGCGATTTCGCTCCCTACTGGTTGGGTCGGTGTCAGTTTAATGTGAGCGAGAACAAAAGGGTTAATGTACTGTGTACTCTTATGTGAGACAATTTCATTCGCCGTGTATTAATGCTAGTATTCATTACATGTAGAGCCTACAAGATCCATGGATGCCACTAAGTCCAGATAAAAGTTCCTGGGCGGGGGATTAAGCGGAGTTCTCAATGTGTCCAACACGTGTGTTGCTCTCTCTATAGTGTTTGACGTCTCCTAGTCTCTTATATTCCTCTAGGGAGTCCTATACAGCGACGGACCCCAAGACTTACGTCTGACAAATTTACGAGCTACCGATCAAGACAGTTACGCTAGTACTACTGCAGCTAATGATAGGCAGATTTCACCCCTAGAATCTAATAATATGAAAAGTATGAACTCCGCGATCCAATCCTTTTTGTGTGACTTGACCTGTTCTTATATAGGCCTCGATCCGGATACTTTCGTTTACAGGCGCAGCTCTTCAGCACACGTGTTGACTGGTTGGGTCGGTGTCAGTATGATGTGACTGGCTGAAACAGGTTGGTTGGTTGGGTTGGTTTAACGTCCAACAGAAGCACTATATAGGCTATATTGTGGACGGGCCCCAAGACGGACGTCTGACAATTTTATGTGTTGCCACACACGTGACAGGTCGGGGATACCATGACTCCTGTCTCAGCTGGTCACATTATACTGACACCGACCCAACCAGTAGGGAACGCAACAGCCAGGATTCGAACTCGGGACCTTTTGCGTCGGAAGCCGATGTTCTACCCCTGGACCACCGCGCCCCCCCCCCCCCGCCCAAAAAGGACCCACCCACCTCCCCAGGAGGACCCCCCCGGCTGAAACAGGAGTCACGAAATCCCCGCCCTGACTCGACGTGTGTAGCAGCACATAAAATTGTCAGACGTCAGTCTTGGGGTCCGTCCACAATATAGTCTATATAGTGCTGATGTTGGATGTTATCCCACCTCACCCTCTGACCATGTACACTTGGGCGCGGAGAAAAATGATACTTGTACTTGAGGTGTTTGTTTCTGATATTATGCAACACACAAAAGTACACGAGGATATTAAAATCACGCACTGGCTTAGCAGGAAATGTTCATCAGTGTGTCAAGGTGAAACTTCCGTTTCCAGGGGACACGGTAATAAAAATATTGTGGACAATTTTGGAGTATATACATAGAGAGAGAGAGAGAGAGAGAGAGAGAGAGAGAGGATGGAGAGAGAGAGAGATGCTACGCCACACCCCTAATGCTGTAAACAAGGGTGCGAGAGAGAGAGAGAGAGAGAGAGAGAGAGAGAGAGAGAGAGAGAGAGAGAGAGAGAGAGAGAGAGAGAGAGAGAGAGAGAGAGAGAGAGAGAGAGAGAGAGAGAGAGAGAGAGAGAGATGCTACGCCACACCCCTAATTCTGTGGACAAGGGTGCGAAAAAACAAAGTGACACCTGCAATGTATGTTCATGGCACCGAAACGCAGCACTCAAAAGTGCATGATGCCATCAGAATTATTCATTTGGTCCATAGGAGATCACTGAGACAGGGCGGGGATACCATGACTCCTGTCTTAGCCAGCCGTCCACATTATACTGGCACCGACCCAATCAGTAGGGAGCGAAATCACCAGAGCTCGAACCCGGACCTTTTGCGTCGGAAGTCGATGTTCTACCACAGTGCCACCGCGCCCCCGGCTAGGCCCTACACATACATATACAATTATTTTAGATAAGATGAGTTGGTTGTGAACACACGATCAGGGTAACATGAAAGACTATGAGGAAGTAACACGATTACAGTACATGCAGTGTCATGAAGCATTATATAACAATAAAGGTGACAAAACAGAGCCACGTAATGATAAAAGGTTGTCCCTGTATTTCAGATGTAACAACATTCAACAGGTGTGGTGGTGTTCAAGCCTTGTTTTAAAATAAGCAACGAGCAACGAGAGCATTAAAAAAAACATTAAAAGAAAAAAAGAGGACTAAAGCAACAGAGTTGAGTTGGTTTTAACGTCCAACATCAGCACTATATAGAATATATTGTCGACGGGCCCCAAGACGGACGTCTGACAATTAATGTATCGCTGCCACACACGAGACAGGGCGGGGATACCATGACTCCTGTCTCAGCCGGTCCGTTAAACGTCAGCAACTAGATCTCGGTACTGTCGCAGGTGGGATCCCAAAGCTAACATCTGGCAGTTTTACTATCTCCCACACTGAGACAGGGCGGAGATACCATGACTCCTGTCTCAGCCTATCACATTATACTGACACCGACCCAACGAGTAGGGAGCGAAATCGCCAGGGCTCGAACCTGGACCTTTTGCATCGGAAGTCGATGTTCTACCCAAGCGCCACCGCGCCCCCGGCTAGACCCTACACATACATGTACAATTATTTTAGATAAGAGTTGGTTATGAATACACGGTCACGGAAACAAGAAAGATTATGAGGAAGTAACACAATTACAGTACATGCAGTGTCATGAAGCATTATATAACAAAAAAGGTGAGAGTCACGTAATGGGAAAACGTTGTACCTGTATTTAAGATGTAACATCATTCAACAGGTGTGTGTTGAAACCTTGTTTTAAAATAAGCAACGAGCAACGAGAGTAAAAAAAAACAAACATTAAAAGGAAAAACAAGGACAAAAGTAACAGAGTTGAGTTGGTTTTAACGTCCAACAGCAGCACTATAATTATAGACTATATTGTGGACGGGCTCCAAGACGGACGTCTGACAATTTATGTGCTGCCACACACGAGACAGGGCGGAGATACCATGACTCCTGTCTCAGCCGGTCCGTTAAATTAAAGTAACAGGAAGGGTGAAGAATAAGGATTGTATTAAGATGGAACTGTGTGTTACAGGTGTTGCCTGATGCCTTTATCTTCTTTATAATAAGGCAAACAAACAAACACACAAAAACAAAAGAAAAAATAGAAAGAAAGAAAGAAAGAAAAGAAAAACATAGTCAAAATAATAATAAAAAAAAAACTAAGGAAAACAATTTTTGTTTTACATTGTAACCGTTTCTAACAAGTGCTTTGCTCCAAAATTAGCATCAAACAAAACCTATAACCTATAAATAGAAAGAAAACAAAACAAAACAAAACAGCACCCGCTTCATAGATCATTGTCTAATACTAGTACTAGTAGGTTCATGACTTTTGTGCTATTGGGAGCAGTATTCGTATAACCCGCATTAAGAAGAAAAAACACAATAAGACTTTAGTGCATTGTAAAAAAAAAATCTATAATGTGGAAAAGAACAATTAAAACTCAGAGTAAAGAACTTTGAGTGCATTGTGGAAATTACACACAAAAAACCCCAATAATAAAACGTACTGTGGGTAGAACAAAAAGTTCACCGAATAAAGGTCACGATCCGATCGAGATCAATAGATCAATCGAATTATTGACCAGCAGGTTGGATTACAGTTATGTCGGCAAAACTGATTGGTATGTTGAGAATATTATAACTAAACTGTGAGCTGAAGGGAAAAGAGTGGGAGAGACGGAGAGAAATTAAAAGCGAAAGAGCGAGCGATATCTCTCTCTAGCTCTCTCTCCTTTCTCTCTCTCTATCACACACACTCTCACTTACTCTCTCTCACTTTGTCTGTCTGTCTGTCTGTCTGTCTGTCTGTCTGTCTCTCTCTCTCTCTCTGTCTGTCTGTCTCTCTCCTAGAAAATTAATTTAATTACTCTGCATTAATCTACACATAAAGTAAAGCCATAATAAAATAATATTAATAATGCTTTGCATTTATATAGCGCACTTCCATGAACGAGCATGCTCAATGCGTTTAACAATTTCTATTATCACAATAACAAAAGAAACATAACAAAATGATGTTGACACGTACAATTTTACATTCAAAAGTCACAAGGAATTGTTATAGATGTTTTATTTTTGCTTTGTTCTTCTACTGCAAAATGATGCTCAATAAAACCTAGCTAAAATGATTTCTAGGTGTTAAAAAGGCTTATTACACACACGTGCACACACACACACACATAGGACACTGGAAATAGTGAAATGAACGTTCAAAAATATTTAAGTTCTATCTAATTTTAATGTCAAACATAGTATACCATCAGGTATAAAAAGGAGGAGAACAAGAACGCGGACGAGGGCTAGGGGTTGGGGGAGAAAGGAAAGAAATAATATAACTTCGCAGTTCATGTGTTACTATATCTTTGTTTTGGGTTTTACCAATCATTACTTTCTCCAATATTGTTTTTTAAAGTTGTTGGCGTCCGTCTGTCTCGGAAGTCAGTTAAGTCTTTGCGCCTGGTAGGTAAAGTCAGCTTGTTGTTGAATGGCGGCGCCTGCTATTGCTGAACATCTCTCCAGGACGAAGGCCTGGGCAAAGTGTTTGGAGATCCTGAAATGCCCATACATCAAGACTCTCCTGTCGGCCTTACTGATGTGGTCCAAAGGAAAATAGAGCAGTACGTTTGGCACCAGGTTGGCTGCAGGAGTTACAACGGAGTTCCTCCCCTAGACCAGTATAATAAGCGTGCGAACATGCCAAGTCTTTGATTTGGATTGAGTGTTGCTGCTAAGTATCTGGATCGCCTTAACTCTTTAAGATGCAGATTCTCTGTCAGCCATTTTGTTTCTAGGGTTCAGCTTCCTGTCAACAAATGCCACCCTGGTTTGTTTACATTATTTTGGAGTTCTGAGGCTCTACAGAGGGTGTCTTAGCAAAAACGTATCTATGCTCTCTGTTTCTCAACCAATTACTTTGAAATTTTTACACACTGAAGAAGAATGCATGAGCTCAATATTGATAGGTCCTTTTTTTTCTATAGTTCTTATTTTTTTCCTAACATTAGTTTGATTTGAGCTGTGTAGAAGCTGAAGTAGGTGATGTTGAGAAGATGCATGCAAAGTACACACAACATACTAATTTACACACCCATTTTGTATTTTTTGGGTAACAGTTGAGTTGAACAGCTATTATACTTGCTGAAGTAAAAAAAAATGATTGTGGATTATTCAAATTTACATGGCATTTGCCTATATTTTCATGTATTTATGATTAATTTTTTTCTGGTATTTCTAAGATTCAAGTTGCAAATGCTGTTTTATTTAGGCCCTACTAAAAATAATTCAGTTGTCTTTCACAAAAAGTACAGTTTTATATATTTGTGTATATTTTAGGCACATTATAACGACAAAAACAGAGGGGCAAATTCAAAGAAGGAGAAGAAGCAAAGAAAAAAAAAGGATCTAGGAATAGAAAAAAAATGTAATAATCAAAATTAAATAAGACCAACTTACGTTTGATGTCTGGTTTATTTTTCACAAAATTTACACCGTAATACTAAAACACGTTTTACCCACACAGCACTTCAAGTTCGAGACAAGCCATAATATCAGATACACGTACATGTATCTAAAACAAACCACACAATATCCAGTTCGAATAGACGTTAAACTTTGAAAATAAAATGGAAAAAAAAAGGGTGGGAGCACTGATGAATTACACAAAAGTACTACATTAGACTTTGCACAAATTGAAATGTTAGCGGGAGTTATCATTAATTAATACGCCAATGTCATGATATCTGCCGAAGCGGACTCTCTTGCACAAGGCAACGTCACAAAATTTTAAAAAAAATTGGTCTCTATAGGATATCACTTAGGGGGTTCTCCATAACGCACAGAATGCATTGTCTCTTTCTACCACTGATCTTTTCGATAACATGGTGCCAGATTGGCGCAGGAATATGTCATGGAGCAAATGTTCCGCCAGTTCCACAGAGTTGAAAAACCGGTCCATGTAGACATGGTGGCCCTGGTGGTAGTGAGGCCTGCACAGGCTGTCAACTACCCCAAAACCAAGAGGGCGACGGGGGTCTCTCCTGCTGGCCTTTCCCGTATATATGTCGTAGCCGAGACAGTAGCCCAGGCGAGCGTCGGCAGCGGTCCAGACCTTTATGCCCCATTTGGTTGGCTTAGCAGGCATGTACTGTTTGAAGCCCACCATGGCCTTGTCGACGCTTAGTTTGCGCTGAGCCTGGAAGCCGGCACGAAACGTCTCCTGAGTGGTAGCGATGACGTTCCTCACCTTGTAGAGAGGGTCGAAACCGGCTTGACCCCGTGGGGGGGCTTGAGACGTATTGCGACAGTGGAAGTACCGGCTCAAGTTTTTTAACCTGGCGATGGTCATGATGCTGGAGATGAAGCTGTCGTGGAAACGAGGGTCTTCACTCCAGTACATCCACAGGCGAGGGCGAGGACGGTTGCCAACAAAAATCTGCATGGCAATGAAGGCGCTGTTTGGGTGGTCCAGGGTGAAAGACAAAGTCTTGGAGAGCAATGGCAGACAGTTGATCCACCCAATCGCCAGGCTCCGCAGCTCCCAAGGCAGGCTCCGCAGCGACAGGCTCGTCAGCTCCATCACCATCAGCCAGGGCACCAACATCAGCATAGTCTCGTATAGAAAAAAAATAAAACAAATCGTGTGAGCCAAATCAGGAAAACATTTTATTTCAATATAAAAAAAAAATATGGATGCATGGGTTTTACTTTTTGGCTATAGAAAATATCTTCTTGGCAGGCGTTATCTTTCATATACATGTATTTTACTAAAAACGCAGTCTTTTATTGAAATATATCTTTATCAATTTAGAACTAGAAGCATACAAATAAATGTTACTGACTAGAATCTAGTAAAGAGTAGTAAATCACTAGAGTTTTTTTTTTTTTTTTTTTTTGCACCAACATCAATCTTTTTAGTGTTTGTATGTAAACTCTGAACTTCAACAGAGCACTTAGCTAAAAACTGACATCACTAGGCTAAAACCTCTGCAAAAATAGACCCTAGCTGTACATGGAAACGAGTTTCAAGTGAAGAATAAATCAACACTAACTACGCTAAGTCTTGGTGCCAGCCTATAGGTTAGCTCGGTGTGCGATGTTACAAAGAGATAGATCTAGATATCAAGATATAGATAATAGAATCTAGAGTAGATCTAAATCTAGATCTAGCATAAAATGCAGAACTAGATTTAGATTCTAGATTCTAGCCAGACCTCGATAAAAATCTAGATCTAGATGTAGATCTAAAGTAATCTTGGTCAGTCCCAACTCATAGATCTAGATTAGGTGATTCACTTACCTCATTATCGCTGATATTTAGATCTACGTCTGACTCATTGTCAAGCTCTGTGTCGCTTGCTTGATTTTCCATGATAGAATAATGTACGAAGAGGTTGAATTTGAAGAAAATACTGATGAAAATATAAAAAAAACGTGAGTGGCGATGTTCGAAGTACAACAGCTGGTAGCGCAGTGATCGGGGACGCTCAACGCGGCTAAGACAAAAACTGGCCCAGACAAAGGCCTCTTTGTTTGGCCCAAGGCCGTGGCATTCCTAGCTGGAACCCCCGATATTTTGGTACCGGGAGATTCCTGAACATTCCAGGATGACGTCGATGTCTATTTTAAGAACAGAAAGTGCGTTATCGAACGAAAAAAGCTAAAAATAAACGGGGTGTATTCAACAAGAATTGCACGGCCGGGTTCGGCCGGCTTGAACCGTAACGAGGGCTGTCGAGCAGGGCCGTTTTGGGCCGGGATAAACACAAGGCCCTAGGCCTAATTTCGGCCGGGTTAGGCCGGGATAAATCTAAAAGGGTTAACAAACATTGCTTTCTTAATATGAAAAAAAACCAGCAATAACAAAGATAAAAAGTACAGCTGGCAGATATTTTAATCAATTTTAATTTTAAAAAAAAAAGTCAGGGAGTGCAGCTGGCTGGTATTTTATTCAATTTTAATAATCAAATTCTGGCCGCCCACCCATTTGATCGCCCACAGGCTAGGGACCACAAAACTCAAGGAGTGCCCAATTTTGGAAAGGGAAAAATATTCAGCAATATAGTTACATTATACATCAAATTAAAGGTATTTAAAAGCAGGTTCTTTCAATGATGAAGATTTAATATTGAATTTATAAATTTAAAAAAAAAAGGGTGGGGGTGGTGAGGGAATGATAGCGGAAAGAAGAATGGTGGGAAAGGCGGGGGAGAAGAATATAAAGAAGGAAGGAAGGTGGGGTGAAGAAGAAGAAGAAGAAGAAGAAGAAGAAGAAGAAGAAGAAGAAGAAGAAGAAGAAGAAGAAGAAGAAGAAGAAGAAGAAGAAGAAGAAGAAGAAGAAGAAGAAGAAGAAGAAGAAGAAGAAGAAGAAGAAGAAGAAGAAGAAGAAGAAGAAGTACAAGTAAAATCATCAGAATAAATAGATTGTGGTTATTAGCATGATAATGATGCAGTGATGATAAAGACGGTGATATCAAGGGACGCGGGTAGAAGGAAAAAAACAACCCACTTTCAAAATATTCCTTAAAGAACGAATGCTTTCAAAAACGATCCAAGCGAAGTCATTGAACTTTTACGTTACGCTCCACTCCGATTTTCACCACTAATAATGAGCAAACGCAGCAGCTGCAAGCAGTAGATAAAGATCAGCAATAATTGGTGTATCTGCCACGCTAGACTAGGCATGGCCAACACACACAAAAACACACACACACACACAACAGAAACACACACACCAACAAACAAACAAACAAAAACGAAAAAGGAAGGAAAAGAGATAAAAAGGAAGTAGAACAAAAATAAAGCATAAAATGTGAAAACAGCTTTTTTTTCTAGAATTCAGTCCCCGGGGTCCCAATAGAAATACACCGTCGCAGTAGCGAAGTTACGACTGGTCGTAAGCCCAGTTATTTGCATAATAATTAATATCTCAAGAGCTTTAGACGAGTCATAGGCTTATCACAATGCCGTACTATACTTAGTCTCACGACCCCATAAGTGAACCTAATAATTATGCAAATTATAATACTGCACATTGGCAATCTACATTTAAACCGAGTCTCGTTTAAAAAATTACGTCATATTTTTTTCCCTTTTTTATTGTTTTGTTTTTATTCAATGTCCCATCTGTCGTTAAATTTCCTACATTGAACTTGGGATGGTTAAAGGTTTAGAGTAGGTCCTGGTACTGAAATTATATTATGCAATTTGAGTGTATTGCAAAGTAAGCATAATTTTTGTTTATTCTTTTTTTTTTGTTGTTGTTGAAAAGGGGTGGGGGGAGGGGGTGTTGTAAGAGTTGGGTAGGGAGTGTGGGTATGAGGGTAGGCTAAATGTGGTAGGCGTGAGTTTGTGTGAGACCATGTTTGTACTTGTAGATATATAATTATGTTGGTGGGATGTCTGTGTTTGAGAGAGAGAGGGGGAGAGAAAGAGAGAGAGAGAGAGTGAGAGTGAGAGAGAGAGAGAGAGAGAGAGAGATCGAGAGACAGGGAGGGAGGGAGAGAGAGGGAATTAGAGAGAGGGGGATAGAGAAAAATGTATATACAGTTGAGTTGTGTTGATTTAACGTCCAACTTCAGGGAGAGAGAGAGAGAAAGAGAGAGAGAGAGAGAGAAAGAGAGAGAGAGAGAGAGAGAGAGAGAGAGAGAGAGAGAGAGAATGAGCAATTCACAATGCTATTTAACATACAGGCTCGAAGAATATTCGTGTCGTTCCACCACGCAAGAGACAGCGGACATTTCAGGACCTCTGTCGCCAACGGGTCCCAAAGTCTAACATAGTACAAGACACAGTGCAAAGCGGGGTCACCAAGACGCTTGTCTCAGCGCGTCAAATCCTACTGACAGTAACACCGACCCTACCTGTTAGGGTCGAAATTGGACAAAAAAAAGTATTTCTACGATCGTGGGATTCGAACCGCAGACCTCCCAATTGGGTGGGAAAGCCATGCTCTCCACTAACCCCTTCTATTTGGGTTGGTGTCAGTTTAATGTGTCCGTCTGAGACAAGAGTCATGGTGTATCCTCATCCCGTCTCGTGTGTGGCAGCACTTATACGTCAGATTTCAGTCTTGGGGTCCTTCCACACTATAGTCTACATCGTGCTGACTTTGGACTTTTAACCAACGAAACTCAACAACCGACCACAAACCCCACCAGCCGACTCACTGCTTCGTAAAACATGAAGGCGGCTTGAGTGGAGATCTGACCTGCAGCGTTCCGATTAGGAACTGAGCGCTCTACCCGTGAACAAACACCCCACCCCACCCAAACCCACACCTCCATGAACCCTCCTCATAGAATGTCTTTTTTATTACTGTCTGTTTGTGTTGGTGGGTTTCTCTCTCCTCTCTCTCTCTCTCTCTCTCTCTCTCTGTCTCTCTCTCTCTCTCTCTCTCTCTCTCTCTCTCTCTCTCTCTCTCTCTCTCTCTCTCTCTCTCTCTCTCTCTCTCCCTCTCTCTCTCTTTTGGCCTATGGTATTTATTTTGTTTGACAGCACGGACCCTATGATTTACTTGATACTTGATCCTTGGGCTCGCAAGTAGTAGGCCCTACATGTAATTCGAAGACCTCAGCCCAGTTAAAAATTATAACTAAATAAAATAAATCCACTGGCCTACTTATCAGACACACTATTTAGAAAGTAGGCCAATCAGATCGGTTGTTGATGTTTTTGTTTTGTTTTTTAATAATGAAAAAAAAATTTGACCTACTCCAGCCAGGCTATAATAATTCTAGTCTAGATCTAGATCAAGGGCCGGGTACTCTTGGGGAACTACTATCAATAACTGCAAATTACAGTAGAGTCAAAGACTGTAGATATAGTGAGATGTTTCACAAAAAGAGCACACAATTCTTTTGGTACGGGAAGCTTGCTTCAGGCGAGCACGCGAGCTCACTCTACTTCTGTATGGACATTAAGGCAGGGCGAAAAAGCAATGTTGACACAGATTTTTTAATAATGTTTAAAAAAAATGAAGCAACCGCCTTAAGGGACATGACCTTTTCCTCATACAAAAAAAAAAAACAGAAAAAAAAACGTATAAATAATCACGTGATGGCTGTATTTTTTTGTAAACGACGACATAACTGCTATCTGTTTGTTGGGATAGAGCATAAACCTATTTATTATAAATATTGACCTTTTACTCGAGCCGGTGTATAAACATCACGTGACTTTTGTTAAAAAAGGTTTAAAAATAAAACCGGCAAAATCCGGCCCTCTGCGTTAAATCTCTAACTTTTTCACACTCCCTGGTACAATTTACCCTTACTTTTTATCTGCAAAAAAACTTGGCAAAGTGTCGCGTTGAGTTCATTTAAGTTAGTTTAATGTCCTACATAAGCACTACATAGGCTATATTGTGGATGGGCCCTAAGGCTGACGTCTGACACTTTTATGTGCACACGAGACAGGGCGGGGAGACCTGGACTCCTGTCTCTGCCGCTCATAATTATTATACTGACAGTGACACCGACCTAACTAGTTAACCTGCCTACAGAGGAACAAAATCCGACGTAGGATTCGAACCGCGTACCTCCCATCTAAAGACCGACGCTCTACCACCTGAGCAAGTTCGCTCCCTGCAAAATGTCGCGCTCTACACAGCGGAACAAAATAATTAAGGCCTGGACTAGATCTAGCTCTACAGTCGGCAGTTAGATCTAGGCAGTGGAAATTAACCCCATGAATATTTCATAACTCTTACAAGAGTGAATTGGAAACAAAAGGACTGAAAGAGGAGAGCGTACTTTTACAAATAATTAGCGACACAGTGTAGTGCGTCATATGACACAGCCTTTGGGTTTCATAACCCGGCCGGGTTTTCCTCGTACGATCCCGCCCCAACATGTTGGCATTGTGTTGTTTCTGCTGATACTACAACTGCTGCTTCTGATGCTAATAAAACAGTGTCTACAGCTACTGCTACTATTCATACTAATACTACTACTATGACGACGACGACGACGGTGACTACGACGCCTGCTGCTATTACTGCTACTATTACTACTACTACTACTACTACTACTACTACTACTACTACTACTACTACTACTACTACTACTACTACTACTACTACTACTACTACTACTACTACTAACTATACTGGTATTTCTTTCTTTTTTTTCGCTATTTAAATTTATACAGAAATAGTGTAACGGTGAAAATTTGAATGATACAATTTTTTTTCAATTTGGTAGATATAATAACATAATACCTACAACTGCTACTACACCAACTGCTACTTCTACAACTATTACGAGAACAATGTGAAAAAATCTTTACTTTTCATAAAAAATTAAATCGGCAGTCTGTAATAACGAAAAAAAAAAAACCAACAACAACAAAGGATTTCCCTGTGTTATGTTATAATAAAACATTACTTTATTTCCTATCCATAAGGATCAAAGAATGCTGAATTACTTCTCACGACGAGTCATCTTAGAGACTTCTCACCAGAGTAGGCCTAATCGTGCCTCAAAGCAATTTTCCAAACCAAAATCAATTTTGTCTGTGTTCGCCAGAGCGTTATTTTTTTTTTTCCATTTAATTCTATAATTTCGTGTGGCATTAATTCGCTGCCAGATTTTTTTAAGGGTGGCCAATTTCTTTTCTTTTTTTTTTTTTTTACGTGTTTGCCGGGATGGGACAAATTAATATGGAACCGACTTGCGTGCATAAATGTATATGTATGATGCTAATATGGCTATTTGAATTTTTTTATGTTTTCTTTTAAAGAAGAATGTATCTGAACCTTGTATTGATCAAACTGTGGAGGGGGCGAGATGGAGTAAAAGTATTGGTATGTGGGGGAGGAGGGGGGGGGGTAGAAGTATGAAGCAAGAAATAGGGATAGGCAGACAAGTAAAAAAGATAAATACAGGGGCAAAACAGACGAACAAAGACAGAAACGTAGACAATCATGTTTTTTTTGTTTTTTTTTTTGTTTGTTTTTTTTTTTGTTGCATAACGTCCAACGTCAGCACGAAATTGTCTATTTTGTTGACAGGCCCCAAGACTGGCGTCTGATAATATTACGTGTTGCCACACACGAAACAGGGAGCAGAGACAGATACTAGAGTAAGGAATTATTTATAATAGAGAGAGACAGAGACAGAGACAGACAGACTGACAGGTATACCGACACACACTTACTACAAAAAGAATATCAATACTAACTGGAGAATCTAACTTAAAACGTTCATATATTCTTTTTTCCACCGTTTTTCCTTAAAAAAATCAACAACACAATTCATAAACTACTCTCCGCTCATTCATTTCAACCTCCCCAAAGTTGTGCCCCCGTAGAATGACACATTAATTCCCTTGCGGTCAGCCCTCGCTGACAGCTAGCAGACGACGGCACTGCGGGTTACGTAAAGCCTAGCTCGGACTTGGCGAAAGCACACCGCCGTTACCATGACAACCCGCCGACTCCACCTTGTCCTTCCTACTTTTTGCCTAGGTCTAGAGAGTAGAGGATGCGCGCGCACGCGACCGTGGCTAGTCCTAGATCAAGATTACAGACTTAACGATCCACAACACAGGAATTGATGACATAATCGCACGCTTAAGGCATGGGGCAATCCGATCCCTCATTGGCTCCGTAAATCTAAGCTTGGAGTCTGATTAGACGCCCGTATAGATTATCTCGCCTATCGTGTTCGTTTTCGCTATAGCCCGCAGTTTCGCAAAACCTCCTTGTATAGTAGATCTATAGTTTCCCAACAATAGCCCCTGGATATTATAGATTTTGAAACTATAATTATTAGAGCTAGCAGCTGTAGACAGAAGGCTGGCGACCACTCAGCTGCTACAACTACAAGTACACAAGACGTGAGAAAGGGCTGTATTGATTAGGCATAGGCCTACAAAGTTACGAACATAAACTAGTACATGTATAAAGAAAGGCTGGCTTATCGTTATTTCCAGTTGAGGAACGCGAGAGGCTTAATCTACTTTTCTAAGGTAGAATGCACAAACAAAACGTAGCTTACGTCTCGTCGTAACAATAATTATGTATAAAAATAATAAGGCTTACGACGAGACGTAAGCTAGATTCTACGTCATGTTTGTGCATTCTAGACACATAGTTCAACAAACTAGAGAACAGGCAGGACTGTGTAACCATGGTATCATTACCTACGTATATTTTTACAGGAGATTTTAATCGCATATATATCCGCACTGCTACCAGCAAAATTCGAGACGCTGGGTCTAGAGATCAACAGACGTTCAAAGAATTTAAAAAAAAAAAAAAGGTAATTATAACCAGGGCTCTAATGTATCTCTCACGATTATTTTTCAACTTACCTACGCGAAGTAAAAATCGTAACTGCCGCGCTACTAGTACTACAGTTATTTCACGACGCTCGCGTTGCTAGGCTAAGCTAAATGACATTTCTGCTGATCCACGACACCCCCCCCCCCCCCCCCTCAAGGAAAAAAAACAAACGAAAACAAACATCGACCAAAAACAAACAAACAAAACAAAAACCACGACACATACATACACACTTAACTTATCGCTTTATTGTTTTATTAGACATTGGGTCGAGACTGTTCAAGATGGCGACCTAATTGGCGCGTGTGTTGCCTTTATGACGCGTTAAGCAATAAGAAAAAGCAATGCGCTGATTGGCTACGTTATCGTTTTAACAGCTGCACGACAGGATTTTTTCAAACTTGAAGATTGAAACGAACTAACCGAGTGATTGTAAAAGTTGTATCTTATGGCGCTGGTTGGTTGGTTGGTTGGTTGGTTTTAACGTCCAACACCAACTATATGGCTATATCGTGGACGGGCCCCAAGACGGACGTCTGACAATTTTATGTGCTGCCACACACGAGACAGGGTGGGGATACCATGACTCCTGTCTCAGCCGGTCACATTATACTGACACCGACCCAACCAGTAGGGATTGCAACAGCCAGGATTCGAACTCGGGACCTTTTGCGTCGGAAGCCGCTGTTCTACCCCTGGGCCACCGAACTTATGGCGCTGAAAGCTCCTCGCCATAAAACTTACTAAGCTAATGTAGAGTTGCACACTAGCCCTGGTTCGAAACTGACAATCTGTCAAAAAAATCTATTTGTCTGATTTCGTCTCTTCCGGTTTGGCTGTATATCAGTATAAAGTGTCCAATTGAGACAGGAGTAATGGTATCCCCGCACTGCCATATTAAACTGACAAAGATCGAAACCAGTAAGGAACGAAATCGCCAGGGCTCGAACCACGGACCTTTTGCGTGCAAGCCGATGTTCTGCCCCAGGACCACAGCGCCCCTACCCCATCTGGATTTGGCCAGTCACGTCATAAATGTACCGACACAAACCCAACCGGGAGTCAACGAACTCGCAGCCTTCCGATTAGAAGGATATCGAAAATAGCCAATTTCGTTTCCTACTGGTTGAGTCAGGGTGAGTATATTAATATGGCGGACTGAGACAGGAGTCCAATCTTGCCTTCCTCTTGATCTTTTGTCTTCTGTCAATGCCGCCTGTCGCCGTATAGGACCCCCCCAGGGGAACCTAGGAGACGTTAAACCCGGAGAGAGGGAGAGAATTCTCTCCATTGCTCTATAGAGAAACAGGAGAACGAGTCCAAGTCTTCGCGCCCTGTCTCGTGTAAGGCAGCACATGAAATTGACAGACAAAGTGAAAGACGTGTTATAGTCTGACAGAGAGAGAGGAGTAGTAAGAATAAGTAGTAGTAGTAGTAGTAATAATAATAATAATAATAATAATAAAGATAATTTTTTAAGCGCTTTATCCCAGCATAGCCGGCTCAAAGCGCTTTACATACTTTATATAAAAAATAAAGAACAAAACGAACAAACAAAATTGACAGACGTTACGTTAGCCTAGTCTAGGGGCTCGTCCATAATAGAGCCTACTCGATGAACAACGAACTCAAAACTCCAATTAGAGAGGGCTACGCTCTAGCCTTGAACGACTGCGCCCCCGTACGATGCTGATTTTAATTTGCGACATCTTTGGAAATTTATATAGACGGAGGAGTGAGTTGTTTTCTTAACACTTAACGTCAGCAGAAAGATTGTATTGAGAAAGGATGCTTGTTTGATTGATTTCTTACCGTGTAATGTCAGAAGCATACAATGTACTTCACTTACGTTACAGGTCCAAAGAGTAACGTCTCATTTTACGTACTGGATCACATTGAGTGAGTTAAGTTGGTTTAACGTCCAACGTCAGCATCACTTAGGCTATATTGCGGACGGGCTCCAAAATTGACGCCTCACAATTTTATGTGCTACTACAGACGAGGCAGGGCGGGGATACAATGACTCATGTCTCAGCCGGTCACATTATACTGACACCGACGCAACCAGTAGGAGAGACAAACAAAGTGAAAGACGTGTTATAGTCTGACAGAAAGAGAGGGAGAGATAGGGAGAGAGGGAGAGATAGGGAGAGAGAGAGATAGAGAGAGACAACAAATACATGTCGTGTGATTGATTGTATGACTAAAAGAGAGAGAGAGAGGGAGAGAGAGAGAGAGAGAGAGAGAGAGAGAGAGAGAGAGAGAGAGAGAGAGAGAGAGATTGACAACAAATACATGTCGTGTGGTTGTATGACTAACAGAGAGAGAGAGAGAGAGAGAGAGAGAGAGAGAGAGAGAGAGATTGACAACAAATACATGTCGTGTGATTGTATGACTAACAGAGAGAGAGAGAGAGAAAGAGAGATTGACAACAAATACATGTCGTGTGATTGTATGACTAACAGAGAGCTAGAGAGAGAGAGAGAGACAGAGAGAGAGAGAGAGAGCCGACACATACATGTCGTGTGATTGCATGACTAACAGAGAGCTAGAGAGAGAGAGAGAGAGAGAGAGAGGGGGGGGGGGAGAACAAATACATGTCGTGTGATTGTATGACAAACAGAGAGCTAGAGAGAGAGAGAGAGAGAGAGAGAGAGAGAGAGAGAGAGAGAGAGAGAGAGAGAGACAACAAATACATGTAGTGTGATTGTATGACTAACAGAGAGATAGAGAGAGAGACAGAGAGAGAGAGAGAGAGACAACAAATACATGTAGTGTGATTGTAACAGAGAGATAGACGACGTAACACGTGACAGACAGCGTGACGTATGACAGTCAGAAAGACATGCAGTGTAACAGACGACAGACATTGTATACAGCGTGACAGGCCAATAGACAGACAGATAGACAGACAGACAGACAATGTGACCGAAAGATAGACAGACAGATAGACAGACAGATAGACAGACAGACAGACAATGTGACCGAAAGATAGACAGACAGATAGACAGACAGACAGACAGACAATGTGACCGAAAGATAGACAGACAGACAATGTGACCGAAAGATAGACAGACAGATAGACAGACAATGTTACCGAAAGATAGACAGACATAAAGTGTGACAGCAGCACTATAATAGGCTATAATGTGGACGGGTCCCAAGATGGACGTCTGACAACTTTATGTGCTGCCACACACGAGACAGGGCGGGGATTATACCATGACTCATGTCTCTGCCGTTCACATTATACTGACACCGACCCAACCAGTAGGGAACGCAACAGCCAGGATTCGAACTCGAGACCTTTTGCGTCGGAAGCCGATGTTCTACCCTAGACCACCCCCCCCCTTCCCCATAAAGTGTGATAGACAGACCAACATAATTATATAGACAGTAATAATACAATGTGACAGACAGACAGAGTGAAAGTCAGACGCATATAATTAACTCTCTTGTTGTTGTTTTTTTCCTACTTCCTATTGTCTTCGCCCGTGGGTTAAAATGGTGCCAGGTTGCTCACGAATATTATTAATTTCCCTGACAGAATAATGCGTGATTTTCGTGCTTTCCATGAGTGCTTCCGGTAATTCTAATTTAATTTGTTGAAGCAACACTGTTCGTGTGGTGCCATATAAAAGGACATTGATAAGATGTGTTTAATACATTTGTATTGCCAATGGCTTAACTGTAAGTGGGGAGCTATTTATTGCTGGGTTTTGGGGAACTAAAGGGATAACGAAAGCGATGGGTGAAGAAAGAGAGAGG
>RQTK01001247.1:94319-119178 GCA_003991915.1 Elysia chlorotica
CTCCCCGTGTTTCCTCTCACGTATTTCTCTTGGTTTGTATAAATTTTGCTCCCGTCTGTCTGTCTGTCTCTGTCTCTAAATCTCAATCCTCATCGTCTCTTTCTCTTGCTCACTATCTCTGTCTTTCAGCGCCCCCCCCCCTTTCTCTCTTTTATCCCCCCCCATAAACCCTTTCCTAAACAAACATGACCAAACCATCACTCTGGGTCGAAGCACGGTAAGTACAAAACTACAACGTCTTGGTAACTTTACAACCGTCAAGCTACACGCACACCAAGCTAAGCTAGACCATTGGTGGGTCGTAATTCACAGATGAGAAAGTGGTGGCTCCTGGTATGAACACCCAGGTAATCACAATAATTGCCTGCCCAAGCACGCGATGCCAGGAACAAAGGGCAACGGTCGGCGCTTGACCGCTCTTTGCATGTATACATACCCTAGGTTTGCGTTTGGTTTGATCAGCTACTTGGCTCAAATGTATGCCTAATTATTACGCGCATGAGTACATTTTCAAATATGCCAATAACTCACTTTATTTCATCTAAAATTTTCCTGAAACAGAGTCATGGTATCCCCGCCCTGTCTCGTGTGTGGCAGCACATAAAATTGTCAGACGTCAGTCTTGGGGTCCGTCTACAATATAGCCTATGTAATGCTGATGTTGGACGTTAAACCAACTCAACAACTCAACAACATCTAAATTTTCAAATATGCCAATAACTCAGCTTATTTCATCTAGATTTTCAAACAATATGTCAATAAGAACGCTTACTCTATCAATCGTTTTTATTTTAATCTTCTTTTATTAATATAATCCGAGACTACTTGCGTCTATACTACTACTACTACTACTACTATACCTATAAATTTAAACACATAATTCTCTAGAGAGCCTCTATAGTATAGAGAAATATATGTTTTAAATTTTTGCCTCAGTCTCGCAACGCACAGCTTGTTGGTCCGGCGTCGCAAGCTGTTGTCCGTCGACCAACATCCAATGGGCGTCGAGTTATGAAAAGCCACTAAAATTAGATACATGTAGTTACACATAATTGTCTGTGACTGGCTAGGGTGGGTGAAGGCGGTGGTATGTTCGCATACTTAGCCTTCACATTTCCATATCTTTCGACGAGCCGTATGCTAGTCACAAGGTTATACCTATGACACCTTCTTTAATTAAAATATCCCGCTACAGTAGTCCTTTGTATTTTATTATAACCCCCCTCCCCTTTTTCCCCTGATAAACGTTTTTGTCATGGTAATAATTATACATGTAATTAAAAAAAAATATTATATGCCAATATGGGACTGGCTTTCTGAATATATTCGATACACAACGACAACAAAAAATGAATACGATACATAATACATTGTGGTGTTATTATACAGTTACGGTACATACGATAATTTTTTGTATGCATGGTTTGTGTCAACAGTCCGATGTTAGAATAAATTATTCAACTTTAGAGCAAACTGTTTTTTTGGACTTCAATTGGCCTAATATACTAAATTCATGTTTTTTATGTACAACGATATTGTAAAATTAGATCCCAAACAGAGTGTGCTTTAAAGAGTTTAGGCTAATCTTAATCTTTGGTATAAACCTGTAATACCGCTGTACTAACTGCTCCTCGATAAGATAAGATAAGATAAGATAAGATAAGATAAGATAAGATAAGATAAGATAAGATAAGATTTTTATAAGATAAGATAAGATAAACTTTATTCACCCATATTGGAAATAATTTTGTTCTGGGCATAACCAACATTGATGGATTGATTTTTACATCTATAAAGCACCTAAAGACAAAATTACATAAAAATGATAGTGATGCGACGCGCATACTGGTATCTATTATGGAATGAGACAGAAACAGTATAATGTAAGTTTATAGCACATCTATATAGCAAAATATTGAGAGAACACAACATTCATCGCGTTTCTAAGTGGAATGTCTAAAAGACCTATATAATACTGTATCTGCCTCTTTATCGCATACGGGGATGTTGTCCAAATTTCGCTAATAATACTATGCATTACAAGTGTTTTTGTCCAAATGTAGCTACACACACTATATTTGAGTGTTTTGTTCAAATCAAATTCTTTTGTGACCGTGCAATAAAGCTAAGCTATTTCTTAATGTACGCTTTCCTACCTCTAAAGAAAATTTATTTAGTAACTATGTCAAGTGAAATAATCCCGCTACTCAGCGTTCATGTCCAATAGGCCCTATTTAGACAAAAGCATTTTAACCAAGGCGTCCAAAAATAGAAGGCCAAGTCACCGAATTGAAAGAGGTGAAAAGATTTTGGTACACCAAGGATACAAGAGTGATTTTATTTCCTTTAATTTTAAGCATAGATAGGACAGAGCGATGCTTAGAGAGTATTTTTAAGCCCACACGATCAGCCTACACTGCAAATATGTAAACTGTCCTATCTATGTTCGCACTATTTTGAGTTATTTTGGAAATTCATAAAAGATCGGTTATTTGGTACCTATTGTTGCTAAATAATAGTTGCGCAGCGCAATGCGAAGATGTTCAAACTATAGCTCACTTTGATTCTTGCTGCAAGTTTATGAAAATTTCGGTGACTTTGCCTTCTGATTGTAACATTATTGAGCGCATAGAAGAATTTAGACAAAAACAATATCGTTATATACACTGCGTATAGAGTAGGCCCGCGTTTAATAGGCTCAGATAAACAGTTCATTCGACCTTCCATTCAATATTAAGATAAAAATCAATGGTTTTCAGTGCAACCTTGTGATAAGCTTGCCACTCGTCCTAAGATACAGTATAAAAAAGAACACTTACGACGAGGTGTAAGCTATCGCACGTTGCATTTATGACCTCTAGATACCTCCTATAATACAAGCCAAATTTTAGAAGTTGATAATTAATATAAAAAATCGAAAGTTTGACAACACACCTTATTTGACACAGACACACCAACGGAAGGTTGACTTACCTGGATTAATAGAATTAGAGCTGCGAGGATAAAACTCTAAATCCGGCCGTCTGTAGAATCTATAGTAAGTACAATCAGGTGGAACTGCAAAATAATCCGTTCTGGCATTGTACACATAGATCTAGATCTATCTAGATCTCATTCAACTACGCCGCTATAGATCTAATTACTCCAAAGCAGTTAGATCTAGATCTACTGGCCAAGTTACAGACACGTGAATCCAGCACTAGGCCTTACACGAATAAAAAAAAAAAAGGCTGGTAGATCTAAAGGACACAGTGAATCTATTATACTGCACAGTTGAACACACACCTGACTGTTATCGACAAAATCCGTCACCGTTACTTGCTGTGCATGTGGCGATATCCAATACCAATGTACAGTACACACACAATCTGCGCTTGAGTATGTGTGTTGCAAGATGCAGCGAGTTTCAGCTAATTTTAATGCAACGGTTCACAGATAAGATCTATGGACGCTAAATTTATTTTCGCAGTGTTAATACATGTAGCTCAGTCGACACAGTATGCATGGTTGGCACTGGAAATGTATCTAGTTACCTCGATGTCATTGAACCCTGTAATCGATATATCTATGAAGTACACTATAACACTAACACGATTTAAAATAGTTAACTATCTAATTTGGTATGAAGGTACAGTGCCAGTACTACTACTACTACTACTACTACTACTACTACTACTACTACTACTACTACTACTACTACTGCTACTACTACTACTACTACTACTACTACTACTACTACTACTACTACTACTACTACTACTACTACTACTACTACTACTACTACTACTACTAACTATATTTCTTTTTTTTTTTCGCTATTTAAATTTATACAGAAATAGTGTAACGGTGAAAATTTGAATGATACAATTTTATTTCAATTTGGTAGATAAAATAACATAATACCTAAATTTCTAGATCTAGACAGCAATACGTAAGGTGGTCTTGTTTGGTTTTTATAATTTACAATGTTTCAATGTAGCAGGTAAAAAATCAATGTGCGGGCCCTCATTAATAGTTGTCTGGCACAACACACTGTTGCTACAGCACACTTACGCCGACGACACGGTTCAAACTTAGGTCAGACAATTACACAACACTCAGCTTAACAGCTTGCCACTAGTCGAGCAGTCTCTCTCACCCGACTAGCTCGGGTCAAAAAGAAGGGAACTAATTTAGATCAAAAGAACCAGTTAGGCCAGTGACTAGATCTAGAACTAGCTCTTAGTCTAGTCACTAAGCCTGCTGTGAATTATTGAATAGCTTCTGAGAGCATAGCCTACTGTGTCACGGGAAACGAATGGGAAATTGAAAGGTTTCCAACCGCTAGGCTATTTACATGTCGATTAACTGTAGGCCTATTCCGATCTAGACCGGTTCGCATGATTGTAGACATGACTGTAGGCCCAAATTTTTATCTTGTGTATTGTAGGCTAATGTGAAGGGTCAAACAAGGACGATGTCAGGTTCTACTTGTCTGTGTGTCTGTCTGTCTGTCTGTCTGTCTGTCTCTCTCTCTCTCCCTCTCTCTCTCTCTGTTTCTCTCCCTCTCTCTCTCTCTCTCTCTCTCTCCTCTTTCTTTTCCTCTCTCTCTCTCTCTCTCTTTTCTCTCTCCTCTCTCCCCTCTCTCTCTTTTCTCTTTTTTTTTTTCTGTCTTTCTCTTATCTGTGTTGCGTGCAGGTCTGTCTGTGTGTGCTTTTGAATGACTGCATTCTTTAACCCGCTCCTTCCACCTTCTCCACAAAGTAATCGTGTACTTTTTTATGTGTTACTAAAATATAAAAGTTCAACTAATACACTGTACTGATAGCCTTCTGATAAGACGGACTAATCAAAATCTAGACTTTCAATCCATTTCGACAGAAGTGATGGCTGTTTGCTGATTAAAAGTAGAGGAAAAGAATCTAAAATATAAACATCTAGATAAGATCAGGTCTTCATCCAATAACGATTTCGACGTCTAGTTCTAATTGTTATAAATGAATGATACCGATTTCTATACATTTCACAGAAATAAATAAGAAGAAGAAAAGCTAATTTATTGACATCTTACAGAATCCCCAAAGATTCAAGGTAACAACTGCTTTTCTTTAATTTACGACAGTGGTTTTCATTTTTGCTGAATAATACTTTTTTTTTCATGAAAGGAAATGCAGTATTATAATTTAAATGAACACTCCTACAATCTTTCTTAATACCAACAGACTTTTTTTTAGAGGCCCCTACAATTATTTTTTTTAATTAAATAAGTGTGGCAAATTTTGAAAAAAAAAAAAAAGAATACAGTGACACAAGCAACAGAGTTAAAACGTCTGTGAACGGCGGTTTGTATAGCATACATTTAGGCAGAAATGTGCGTTTTGGCATTCATTTTCTTTCAATATCACTTTGAATATGATCCAAATTAGGAATCTATTAGTTTCTATGTAGATTATTTTTCTTATTATTATTATTACTCCTGGGTATTTCTGCTTAAGTTGAACTCAACATATTGAAAATTTTTGCAGTTTTGGCTGAAAACATTCTAACTATACATTTTAAAATCTTTTTTTCATTTATAATTATGTTGCTTCTCTTCTTTCACCGATGACATGATTATCATTCAGATCAGTTTCTAACTTGAAACTAACCACAATAATGATACTTGTTTCCTTTGGTACTTTAGTACTACTACTACTACTACTACTACTACTACTACTACTACTACTACTACTACTACTACTACTACTACTACTACTACTACTACTACTACTACTACTACTACTACTACTACTACTACTACTACTACTACTACTACTACTACTACTACTACTACTACTACTACTACTACTACTACTACTACTACTACTACTACTACTACTACTACTACTACTACTATTATATTGGCACATTTATATTACCTAAACATTTGTTCATAAAATTGCGAAAAACATCACAAAACCTCATTCAACATGAAATATTGATTTTATATTTTAAAACAATATTACTATAGATTACTCTCTCACATTCCACATTTAGAAAGTTCAACGCAGTTTTTACATTACGTAAAATACCACGGGATTGAGCCGGAATGCTTGGTGTATATCAATGTACATATCTAGATTACACTATATTATAGATCTACATCTAGATCTATATAAATTATAGTATTCCGATGAATAGTTACAACTTTGTAAACACAAGAAAAGCACGGATCGAGATCCTGAGAATGAGAATCTAGACTCTAAAACAGAGCTGACATCAGAGGTCTGTCACAGTGCCACATGAAAAACCGCGACGTGCAGCGCGGGGGTGACTGACTGGTGAGTGTGACTTCTGCCAGTACAATAACTAACTACTTGTGACTGTAACGATACCTTTCAAACTTAGGCCTAGATCTCGATCTAGATCACGCAAAACTGTAGGCCTAGAGCAAGTCTGGATCAGCAGACGCGGATTCCCGTTTCTCAACGCGGCGGCGATGCGGGCGAGAAGCACACACAGTCCACACAGCACGTGACAACAGAGCGTAGATCTAGGCTAGGCTAGTGCGGAAAAAGTGAGAGAGAGGAAACTGTTTGCTTGAATTGAAAAAAAAATAAAGAAAATAAAAATTACAATGCATAGGCTTTAATGGTTGTTTACTGTCCAATAGAGTTTATTTCTATCCAAAAGATAATTAAAATAAAGAAACAATAAAATGAACCTAGCATTTTTAACCTAAAAGTTGGTTTGCGAAAAAATTGTTGCAGTGAGTCCATTATAATACTCGTACTTTAAATAGCTTAAAAATGTACGCGGAAGATTTTTATGTGTCACAATAACTATTAATATTATGACAGGATGTCTCGTTGTCATGGCTTCCAAAAACAGAAGTCCACGAATTTAATCACGAGAACACATTTTGCAACAGAAGGTGACTGTCCTCTATTTCTATTAACCATTTAGCAGAGAAAGGACTTAATGACACCGTACTTTGAGAATTCTCAGCCTATATAACAACATTTAAATGTCCTAGAAAGCGTCTACGTTTACTCTATAATGTAAATTGTTTTTACTTCAATGACTTCTATTTTTGGTAACTTTGCTCTCCAGTAAAAATATTTGGGTTATGTCTTACCAGATCCTTGTCAATTTTCCCTCTAAAAAAGATAGAACATTTAAATCTTAATTTCTTTTACCTCAAGATAAAACTGTAAAAGAAAGGAGGAAAAAAGAATTCTGACATATATATATATATATATATATATATATGTACATATGTGTGTGTGAGTGTGTGTGTGTGTGTGTGTGTGTGTGTGTTCGCGAAGAAACAGTTAAGGCAAAAAAGTCAATTTTAAATGTATAACGAGCTACTCTTTTTTACGGAAATAATTGTGTAGTTGAGTCACAATGTATATTTCAAGAAGTCTTTTTCCAGATCACTATGGATTATTATTTTAAGTGAAGTGTGTTTTGTAGTTGTTTTTCTTTTTAAATGTCTATATTATAAAAGTATCTTATAGATAAACGTCTATGTAAACAGGTGGTAAATAGGCTTTTTATGTGGCCAAGCACTAGCAAACAATTCCCCATCCCAATAACGTTTATATTTAATGTACACATCTGGAACATCTCTGCTAATTTGCGAATCAAGTTCTGGCAACCGCAATACGGTAAAAAAGAATTAAAATGTTTCTCAAGAAGACAGGCATTCCACCTGAGCATCTTTAAAAAGCATAATTATCTACCGCAATATTTGAACATTTCTGAGATAAAACTTAAGTTACCGGGATTTTTTTTATAAGAAAGTCAAGTATAGTTTTATTATAAATTAACCTGTCAGATCGTTTTTCTTATCATTTCATTTACCACGTTAAAGAACTATTTAAATGTAAGGGATACTTTTAAATACGAATCCTTACAGCCTTACATAAAGTTTATGTTTAAAGGAACTAGACTTAACCAAGTTTTGGAGAAAAAAAGCAGGCTCTTCTTTATATTTCTTGCGAGACTGCTTCTATATTCATATTTAAAGAAGAAAATGGTGTAACTGTGAAAGCTGAATCCAGACACTCCCGCAGTTCAGGTCTGCCTCTCGTGTCTGAGATCTACAAATTAAGCATTGGGACGGCTTTACATTGCCCAGAGGAGAATAATTGATTCCCTTCCGAGAGAATTATCTTATTATCTCAGAATAACGGGACGGGCCATAACATTTGAAGGCTTTTGATATAAAAAAGAAACATTTTGGCCCATTCATCAAAACATAACAGAAAACAAAACAAAAACAAATAAGTAAATAAAACCAAACCCTCATTGTATTGCAGTTTGAATATTGTTCAGGAGGAAGATTCCTTTTTTTTTATTTTTTGGGGGGGTTTTCTTGTTGTTTTTTTAATCAGTGCTAAAAAATTACTTGTAGAAATAGCTTCAGAAAAAAAAAAAAATCTTTACAGTGCTGTATGCGTGATCCGTCCGTCTTTGTTTTAACATTTTTTTTCAGTAATGTACCTATTTTTTGGTTTCAGTAAGATTGTAACAATATTCTTAGATGGGACTCCATTGGGTAGATATATGGCTAAATGATAGAACGTGCGACTTTTTATCAAGAGATTCCAACTCGATCCCCGGTCGATAAGCCTTGTTCCTTATAATTGGATCAGTGACGTACTTAAAATTGTAAGACGTCAATTTTGGAGCCCGTCACGAAAAAGGTTATTTGCCTGCATTGGATAATAAATCAACAAGCAAAGCTACCTAGTTCTCATTTTTTTTCTCAAGTCCTAAATTTAAGGCATTATAAACATTTTTGTATAAGCTATATCTTTTACACACTTTAGGTTGAACCTTGCGAATGGAATGGATTGTCAAATTTAGCACGCTATCGTCATACTCTAAGCATAATATTAGTACTTTGAAGCCGATCATAACATTAACTAGATCGACATTTTACTTGCATGTTATAACGAGTGACAAGACACTAATAATAAAGAAAAATCTGAATTTAAGTCTTAAATGTATCAAATTGTGATTTTCTGATGTTTATGTTCCCTAATATACCTCATAATAGAGTTACCCGCGATAACATAAAAGTATAGTCTACATTTGGTTTGAACCAGTAGTATCACTTCCGTATTTGCTTATATTTAACAAATGCCATCTACAAAATGACTGCAATGGATGCCAACACCCAGAGTAATTGTTCTATAAACCAAAAACAATTTTTTAAACTTTCTAAAGATATTTGCTTTGTTTTTGCAGAAATTATCCACAATCTAGACCCAACCCTCTCTCTGAGTTGAGGGAAAGACAGAAGCAGATGCAGGAGGATAAATAGATCACGCCATAGTAAGATAGGGAGCGACAGGGACAATGGCAGTTAGAGAGACAAAAACACAAAACAGGGATTGATTGTAAAAAACAAACGTGTCATAGCTTTTAGTATCAAATTATAACATACTAACATACTAACTGCCAACAAATATATATATATAGACGTTTTGTTTTGGTTTTGGTTAATGTGCATAACATTTTTTTCTTTTTTTCATTCCAATAATGTTTTTTTTTTACGTGATAGCATTTCTTTCCCAAGATATGTTAAGTCCCAACGAAGAAGCCCGTTTTAGTGAATCTTAAAGATAATGTACTGCTGCTTCTACTGCTGCCGCTATCACATCCACTACCACTACGACTAGCACAACCACTACCATTACCACTACCACTACCACTACTACTACTACTACTACTACTACTACTACTACTACTACTACTACTACTACTACTACTACTACTACTACTACTACTACTACTACTACTACTACTACTACTACTACTACTACTACTACTACTACTACTACTACTACTACTACTACTACTACCACAACACGACAGGCCGTAAAAAGGATATACCTGGCTTTCATTTTGTTTGTTTCTTTTTTCGTTTTTTCTTTTTTTTTTTCTTAGCTTTTTTTTATTAAGAATGTCGCCTTTTATTAAACGTAAACGTTGATGGCAAGAGTCCATGTTCACTACTGATCTATATAAAGCAAGCCTATAATAGACTAACCTCTCGCCTCTCAAGAGCTCCCTCGGGTATCGTTATTCTTTCTGTCTGGATAAGGGCTCAGATATACTGAGCCCTGCCATTTGTTGCCTGTATATTGAAGGATTCGGGAACGTAGATTTACTGCGTCCGTTTATGTGCCGCTTTCATTATGTAATGAGTAAAAGCTCGCTATACAGGCATAACGAAGCAATGGCCTTTTTTGACACTGCCGCATGCAGCACTTCAAATTAAATCCGACTGTAGTGGACAGTTGACTTTAGGCCAAAACAAACCATCCGACATCTTTCTATTTAATCTGTATGTAAGGAGAGCTCGATGGGTTTTTGTGTTTTTTTTTGCATCCGCGTGTTGTTTTCAACCTGGGCGTTGCATTCTGATGTCTATCGCCGCTCTCACATTACGCCTAAATTGGTCATGAATGGTATCATAATTTAGTAAACGTAGTTTTGCGCTAATCAGACGTTTGCTGTTGGTGTTCACACGTTTTACCTCTTTTAGAGCCTTCTCTAACTTTCTTAAGTTTAATATATTTAGAAGACAACATTAAGCACTAATACCGGATAATATTGTTTCAATGTAGGTTAGTTAATGCATATAATGCTAATAATTTTCAATTGTTATACTGGTGCACATTATTTTTTAACTTTCAGTATTCTGATTCACCGAGAATAATATACTTCATAATGATCACTCACAAAGTGATTTTCTTTAAACAAAATTATTTAAACATTGAAACTGACTTTGGCGATAACAAAGGCATAATATATGAAGAAGGCACACTACGGATTATTGTAAATAAATTTTTAAAAATCATTTAACTTGCTCTCACTATACAATCTTTAAACTGATGATATACTTATTTATAGATTCACTCGCACCCTGACACCCCCTCCGCGAAAAAAAAATAATGAAAAAAATGTATAAATAAAATTGCGATTTAACACTACTTGTAGAAAGCATTCGATGGACGATGTTTTGGTTATTAATTTTTTACACCACACCAAGACGGGAGGACATGTCAACTGGCATGTTTTTAATCAGATGTACATCTGGCGATGTAAGAATGATTTGAGATGAGAAATGTCCATACAAAGCGGGAGAATTTCACGAAAGAAGTATTTAGAAACAGCTATCAAAGGATGGTGAAAACCACGCAGGCAGGGTACTATTAAACTAGAATAAGGAAGTTAATCTTTTTTCTTTCAATGTCTCTGCATGTGAGGATAACCGCTGAAGAAACTTAAGGCAGTTGAAAATTAATGTGGTTCCAAGGAAAATTACTCATAAAAATGCTTGAACAGCAAATAAGTCTATGAAACAACCTTACAGGAAGCTAACATCACAAGATCCTTAATATCAATACAATTCGTAGGCGACAAGCAATCCTTTTTTATTTTGTGAGTTCTAGGGAAAAGATGGAATATCTAATGACAACTGGAATGATCGAGGAAAACGCAGCGGGGTGAAACAACAAGAAATGATAACATTCGGATTTACGAAAATCGTCTAATGTAGGGTTAGTGGCGGAGGCATTGTAGGCAAAGAGAGGTCTGGAAGTGTGATCACAAACGCCACAGAGTGACAGAGTATGGTACTTAATGGATAGATGAAACAATGCAGTCGCGTTCTGCTCTCGGCCATAGATCTATTTATGGCAAAACGAATGGGCCTCGAAAAGTGCAGGATTTACATTGTAGGCCTATTTGCCATTTATGAATGCATCACGTAGATCTACTGGTCTAACCTAACCTAACCTAGAACCTAGTAGGGGCCTACCTACTGTGTTATTGTCCGTGGAAACGTCACAGATCCTCCTCATTTGTTACTTTGTACTATTGCGTTCCTTCAGTATTGGCTGACAGACCGACTGATGAAAGTTATTTAGAAAAGAATGAACTAAACTCACACTTTAAGATATAATGATTTAAATAAACTGATATTGAACGTGTTGATTTTTCTCCCTTTTATGACTCGATTATGTTTTGTTTTGTTTTATTCTGGATTTGTTTGTTTGTTGTTACGTTGGTGTGTTTTTGTTTAGTAGATCTGTACAATTGTATTGGGCAATGTATGACTATTGATTGACATAGAGTACACCGTTACTCTTCGCATGACAAGCCTTATGAAAACAACATTATTGTAAGGTGACCAAGGGAATACCATTCCGGTTTGTCGATTTCACAACCTCAACACGGGTACACCAGAGGGAGTGGGCTGCTGCACGGCTTGGGAGAAACTGCCCGGGATGGCGAGAGAGAGAGAGAGAGAGAGAGAGAGAGAGAGAGAAGAGAGGGGGAGGGAGGAGGTGAGAAAGAGCGGTGAGGGAGGGGGGTCAGACACAGATACAGAGACAGAGTTAAAGAGACGGACAGGGAGATAGAGAGAGACACAGACAGACAAATAAACGCACAGACAGACAGAAACTGAGAGGCAGACACTGAGACAGAGATAGAGGGAGAGGGGGGAGCAGAGCCATCAAGAAAGAATTGGAGAATGACAGGTTTGTATACGGCGACAGAGACAATTTCAATCAAAAATGTATTGATGCTGTTATATTTCCAGGCGATGTATTTTGTGAAGAGTAGAATTAGTTTCGGTATTATTTATTTAAAACCATAACATAGATCACTAGTAGGCCTAATCTCAACTTTGCTCACGGGCCAGGACCAACAACAATTGGAGCGAAAGCAAACGCAAGATACAACTATTGAAACCAAACCATCCAGAAAATACTTAGCATCTCTTACAAAAAGCACGTAAACAACAAATTGTGTCAGGGAATTGATCGACGACTCTGCTTCCGACCCTCGAGAACTCCTTCTCGTCACCATAATAAGGCGGAAGTTGGGATGATTTGAACACAACATCCGCTATGATAGTCTCTCCAGAACTATACACAGAGCGCCGTTGAGGAGGTACGCAAAGAGAACTCTCAAGGAAATCTTGGTGTGACATGATGTCAGAACGGACTGACGTGTCAACAATGGAGCCGACTCGCTACGCTGAGGCTTTGACGCCTGGTTGAGAGTGCCCTTGTCTTTTGTTGTCACTTGCCACATATCACCGGCGTCACTACTTATGGCATGACTTTTGAAAATAATTCATTCTGACATCTCTTTAATGCCATTGTACATGTTCTTTACGTCTACATTTCTGTGTATTTTTAATTGAATTTACATTGACATTTAAAGTAACACCTAGATCGAGATCGAGATTCCGATATGACGCTTGTTTTAAAGATCTAGGATAGAATGCACAAACAAGACGTAGCTTAATCTCGAATTAACAATATAAGAATAAGATGACTTACGACGAGACGTAATCTACGTCTTGTGTATGCATTCCACCCTAGAGTCTAGATTTAGATATAGAATTTTGTCATCACTAAATTAAGATCTTGTTTGGGATATACAAATAATGTCTGTTGTTTGTTAAGTTATAGACCTTTTTTGTTTAAAATGTATATATATCTTCAATTTTGCAGCCCCTGCATTTCAAAGTCGATTTGGTTAAAATTTAGAGAAGAGTCAGATATATCCTGCTAACACGAGTAAACCAACACAGATGTACATGTGGTCACTCATAATAATCAAGACTGAATCCTACTAACGCGAGTAAAACTAAACTTACAAAAAACGTATAGATTTAGATCTAGTCCCTCATTAACGAGGTTCATTTCCTGCCTACTAGAGTAATCGAGCAAACCGACATAGTTTTAGTCCTTCATTACTTCCTGCTAACGCCATTGGGGCTACATAGACATAGTCCCTCATAAACGAGGAGGCCGGCGTAAGTAAAATCACAGATTCGCTCAACGTTGATTCTGGATCTCATATAACGTTAATGCATGCATAATTGATTTCACCTTTGATTTAATATTATTTTTAGTTCTGAAGTGTCCCATTAGAGTGTAATTAAAGTAAGAGGCCACGAATAGTTTACGATTTTTTAAACATTTAAATGAAGTACCATGTTAATACTTGATAATTGTAAACAACTGCAACTTTAGGGAAATAATTATCTCATAAGAGGGTACAAAATTGGTTGCTTTAATAGTACCACAGAAATGGGTAAAATAAATACTTAGAGACTAAAGATTAAGATGGAGGATCTACGGCGCACAGCAACATTCATGTCAGAGACTGGGCTGTCCATTTGAGTGAACGCAAAGAAGAAGAAGAAGATGCCATGATACACACGATACACAATAGTCTGCAGAATGTTTGAATAATCAGTACATTAAACTATACATTGTACCATGTCGTATCCTGATAATAGCATGGTTGTAGATTCTCTAGCTTGTGACAAACTTTGCTGTTTATTTTTATTCGTACTTTGCGGATCTCTCCGGGATACAAGAATATTGGGTAGACAAAACAACATGTTTTTTTAGTCTCTAAATAGCTGTGGCCAAAATAAAAATAATGACCCATAAATTTTTACTTAAACACTATGATAAGAAATAAATAATTATAGTCTCACTTTTTCCCTGGGACAATTCGCTTCTGTCACTGGAAAGTATTGTTTCCCATCAAAGGTAATTTGAGCTACAAAAATCAGTGGCCACCATTGTTGCCCAATGTTTTTGTGTCATTCATGAAAGACAGAAAAGTACTGTGTCGCAAAGTAGGCCTAACTGAAGTAACTTTTTGAGTGCTGACTGAGTCTTTACCATTTTTTTCTTTTTATAGTCGCAGTCGAGGGGTACCTGGTGTTTTATAGTGTTTTTTTAATGTCTTGTGTAAATAGTCTGAAAACCCATATCTCTCGCCTTATCACTCATGTTACCTCTTCCCCCAAACCTCCTATGGATTCGTTTTGTTTTTATTACTGTTGTTTCCCTCCGCGTCCAGTTTCGCTGCTTTTGTCTCTTCCTACTGTTGTTGATAAGGACTATCCAACCGAAGGCGGTTGTTTTGTGTTCAGAATCTTTGTAAGGATCAACAGCCTCATTACATTCATATAGTGAACCTTTTCTATAAGATGAAGAAAAACATTTCTTAATGTCTGGGGTCCTTTGTTCTTAATTTTATTGGTTAGTTTTCAGTCGGATCTGAAAGTGCAATCGCTTCTTCTTTGCTTAACATCTTTTTTTTATTTCTCTGTTAAGGCAACAGACACTTTATGACATAATTTTCACAGGAAGTTCTTTTAAAAATTTATTTATCATCTTTAATTTATAATCAGGAGTTAAAACTCTTTCAAACGTGCATGTTATAAGTCGCCTCCAATTAAACCCCTGTAGATAATAAATGTTCAAATGATTGTACACATGTACTCCATAAATTCATTTTCAGTCTTGATCCGCTACTTTTTAGTTTTTGTACTACATGAAATTAGAAGTCGGTTCATAATAATAAGCCCACCTGACAGAGAATATACAAAATAGCAATCCCTTAGTTATTTCTGAATTTAGAAACATTTTTGGAAGGACTAAGGGCAAACCCTCAAGTAAATAATTATATCAAACTTTATGAGTATTTTAACGAGTCAACTAACGTCTTAAGAGTTGAGAACTAGACGTCTACATATTTATTATCTCGCACCGCCATTATCGGTCAAAGAAAAAATGTTCATGTGGGCGAGAAATAAATTATGCAATGAAAAAATATGTCCAATCTGTTTAAAATAATACTTGTAATAAAGAACAGAAACTTCAGCGAATTAATAAGATTAGAATGACTGTGGTCTGTCGTGCAGGAGACGTTGTTTGTCCAAAGTAAAAAGAAACAGCCCTCAGCTGTCAGGCGTTTTTGAACGCAAATTGTTAAACACTACTTTGATTCTCACTCTTTACAGTCGGAAATTAGACACTGGTCATGCAAATCTCGACTCTATAACGATCAGATCTCAAGCTTGTCCGTTTTTTAAGTCCTTGATTGTCACAAAAATTGGACCAAGCAAGCTATCCCTACTCTTTTAATCCCCTGTGTGGCGTTGGAAAATCCATAGCTTAACTAAAGACTCTAGCGGGGTGACAGTTGGGGTTTGAATAAGAAGAGTAAAGGCAAGGAGGCTATGTATAATACCTTGACGCACTGATTTTTATTTGAATATACATTTTAGAGATATGGATAACAAATACAATCTGAACGTCACCCCCACTACAATTAGCGCCAGCAGTTTAGATTTTCTGCCGACGTCGAAGATAAGTTTACGGGTGGAATGCTCTTCATTATTTCAAATATAATATACGTTGGAAGGTGAGACGTTGGCTTTACAGTAATGTTTTTCTCCCATTTGCACTGGTCTACTAGGATTTCTTGAGGCGTGGCGTCATTAAGCCTAGTAGAAACAAATAAGTCCAAGATGTTTTACTGTCTCTCTTAAAACCTCTTGTTTACAAGACCTTGAAGACAAAGTCTTCTTCCAGGAAACTATGAAGCTCTTTATTTTTTACGCTCTAAGGTATCCATCAGCTAAAATAATAGGTTCTGATCAAGTTAAAACACAGACAAAGATCTCTAGAGGAGCCCTTGGGGGAAAATCTCTTCTTGGTGCGGACACATCCGGTTTGGGGAAACGCCAAATGGCAAAGTTCGAATCTTAGTTGTTGCTATCGTGTTTGTATAGCCTAAGGTTCATTGCTCACTCTTTGACCATTTAATAATAAGTTTGCAAAACCATGATTATTTTTTTCAGTCTTCTGGAGTTTTCTTCACATCCACCATCATCAACTAAGCTTTGTCGCAGAGGGTCTCAAGACTGCCTCTGTACAATTTTACGTGCTGATACAAAGAGAAAGAGAGGGGTCTTCTCTCTCAGCCGGTCTCATTATACTAACACTGACCAAAACAATACAAGAAGGTTAACTCTCATCGATCCACTTGTTAAGCACATTAGTTTATTTATTGCTCACTTAAAACTCTACAGGGATCTATAGGTATACAAAAGAAAAGGAAAGTCCAGAAACACATGGCTAGGAAAATTACTGGAAGATAAAGCTAACTAGAATAGATTGACCAGGATAAGGCGACAGAGAAAGAGGCACGGGGAGCCAGAGAGAGATAGGCAAATAGAAAGAGATAGATAGAGAGAGAGAGAGAGAGAGAGAGAGAGAGAGAGAGAGAGGGGGGCAAAGAGAAAGAGAGAGACATTTAGACAGAGAATTTGAGAGGGATAGAGAAAAAGACAAAGTGAGACATAAAGAGAGACATAAAGAGAGATAAAATTATGGAGGAATAGAGAAAGAGACAGGGGAGAGAGTGCGTGTGTGTATGTTGGGGGTAGAACGTGTCTGGTGGTAAACTGTGCTCTAGCAGTGGTGAGGTTTGAAAAGAGGAAGACATTTTTCGTTTTTATGATCTTTCTTCTCTTGTAAATACAAAACAACTATAATAATGATATAAATAAATTTGTCTTCAATTTCAATATACAGTTTCCAGCGCATATAAAATAAATACAATATTGAAAATAAAATTCTTTTTAAATAAAAAAAATTCAGGTGTTGATTCATATTATATTTTTCCATATATACATATACGTGTTAAATAGATTACAGATTTGTTTAATCCAAACTACAGAAAAAAAAATATTATAAATAACTCACATAAAATCACCACACAAAACCCAAGGCAATATCGTATACAGTTGTCTGCTTGCTAAAAGCTTAGTTCAACAAACAATTGAATTTATGTTAACTCCAACGAAAAAAACAAAGCAACTCATAAGAATAGACTTACATATTTTAATCATATGGGAAGATTTAATGAAGCATTACTAAGAAAATCATCGTGCTATGTGGTATGAATCCCACTTAATGTCATTCTTTTTTTAATTGGCAAAGTCTTTAAACCAAATATAATGACGGATCCGGTCTTTGATGGCATGCACCGCAGAAGAAAATTTTACTTCTGTTGATTTATTATTACGGGTTACTATTGGAGTGTGGGTTACTTAAAATGAAAGCTATATTGATTATTTGTCATTAAGGTTCCATACTTCAGGTTCATTAAATATAGAATTAAATAAACTGGAGTTACACACTGTCTCGCGTTAGTAAAAGACACTGTCACAAAATAAAATTCAGTAAATAGTGCCATTAAGGAAACGTTTATAAAAACTTTTACACTTGTGATTTTCATAATGATGTGCATTATTAAAATATTCTTTTCGTAAGTATGATTCACTGATGATAATATGCATTACCTGCAAAATTGAACATTCTTGTGCTTAATCTACAATCATATTACTTAAAAAGAAAGGATTAGTGTACACCTATTGCAAAGTGTAATTTGAAGCATGCAGTTTCTTATCATAATTAAATTATTTAATTTTACCTGTTTCGCTTTTAAAATGTGCATACATATATACATGTATATAGATGGACAAATCAAATTTAATGTTTTAAAGTTAGAAATTATTTGTAAAGTTGTAACCCTTTATCCTCTTGTATACAAAATTTCAATTACTCCAGTCATAGTATTAAACATGTTTATGTCTCAAATTTGCATATTTTTCAAAGAAAAACATCAGCCCTGGTTATTGTTTGGTCTCTGGATGCGAAGCTGTCTTTTGAATTATTAAGGAAGATTCTAGACGGCAAAGGGGCCCCAGAGTGGGAGACCTTGCCGCGCACATTGATAATTATACTGACATGAGCCCCGTCAGTAGGGAAAACAGAGTTGACTGAGAGTGGATTAAACCTGCAGTCTTGCATAAGTAGCCGAAAGCTCTACCCTTGGACTGCCTTAATTTTGAAGTTTTAGTTGCATAGTTGAAAACTCAATTAAGGCATGTTGTAATTTCACTTAGTAGCAATTTATTCATTGTAGATAGTTTTCTTAAACCTGAGTTGCACAATCTTTTTAAGAAGTTTCTCATTGAAGAAATGCTACTTTTGAGAACTACTGTTGCTCTTTTCTTTTTTCCGGAAAATGTTTTAAATTTCTTTTTTTTTTTGTCTAAAAAGGGGAAGGGGCGCAATGATACAACTCGTTCGACATATTCTGGGCTACTAATCAGAAGTCCTGGCTTATGGTTTTGCGCGCGTGTGTGTGTGTAAATGGAGGGTGGGGGCGGGAATGCCTCTGTCTTGTTATCGCATGAGAGGAAAAAGTATACAGAATACGGAAAAAGCGGCGCATACGGTATTGTTTTTACCTCTCATATAATATTGAGAGTTTTATGATTACAATGCTCTTCTTTTCGCCATCCGCTTTTCGCGACGCAAAAAGAAGGAGAAAAACATAGATACTTGAGGGATCTTAAGAAAGAATACAGAATTAAACTATTTATGGAATTTTTTTAAAGAATCCGTTTTGTTATCTTTTACTATAAAAAAATATTACTGAATTCTTAAAATCTGACATCACGGAAAACATTCACCGCTTTTTACCCACAGGCAACCATTAAGTCAGCGACTTATTTGAGAAACAATCATTGCAACTTGTTGCGAAGTAAGTCTTACCATTGGCATCAATAATGCATTTCGCAATTTCTAGTGGGAGAGAAACTATCTATCAAGATGCAGAGATGGCCAAAATTTAGTCCCGGTAACATTTTACTGACATCGACCCAACATAATATAATTATGTCTGATTTTTATTATCCGATGTTATGTAATAATGTATGCATTATGGTGAACAGCTGCAACCACAACTTATTTTATCTATTTAAATAGCACTCTTTAAAGAAGAAAATGTCTCAACTCGCACAGTGTATGCAAAAAAAAAGAACTGTATTGTTCATAGATATAAAAGAGTATCCTTTAAAACATGAATAAGGGTATAGGATGTTGAACTCTCTTTAAAGACCACAATGTAACTTCTTATGTTTCACAGAAACTTACAAATATTTTTTACTGCCTTTGGTGTTTTATTCATTTTATGTTGGACTATCTTAAAACAGTCTCGAAGATTCTAAGTTAAAATTGAACGGCTTCACCTCATGCGGACAAAATCACATCTTGAGGCGAGAGGGCCTCTTTGCTTTTCAGGCACGTAAGGCTCATTACCTTTGACGTGACCGATTGTGGCTTCCTGGAAACCCCGCCTGGTTGACACTGAAAGACTGGTCGATAAGGACTTCTTCTGATTGGCATTACTATTTTCTACCAACGCTACCATGTATAATAATTATAATTGACACACAGCACATTTTTTAACATTATTTGACAATAGATCAAACATAAATCGTTAGCCTTAAAGGTAAATTCAAAGTATATATATATATATTCTAACCATTTAGGTTTTGCAAATCATTGGATTTAAAAAATCTTGGACAAATCTGGTGCAAATGATAGTTAGATAAACAAAGAAGCGTTTGAAAAACAGAAAAAAATGGACTTGTCTGAAGTTTCAGTTTAATTCAAGCCTCTTGATTCTCTGTGGAACATAGGGCCGCACAACTCCCTCCACCGGACTCGCTTCTGGCGTGTCCTTCCCATATGGCCCTTGTGGTACTGGCCGCTTTTATCTCTGCCTTAGTGCTACGCCGCTAAGTCTGCTTTGGAAACAAAACGGAGTAACAAAGGCTTCCAAAAACAAAAGGTCTAGTCGACGAATTGAGCGAAGTTAACATGTGAGCACACCAATGATAAACGTCATTTCTAATAATATTTAGCATAGATAAGACAGAGGGGTATTTGGAAAGTATTACAAGAGAGTATGAGAAATCATATCTCCAGTAATGCTGCAAGTTTTTGTTTGATTTGGTCACGCTTCTTGTTGTTTTGGGAAGCCATGGCTGGAAGTTTACATGAGTGATTCTATTCATAACCCAAAAGAAATAATAAACCTGTGATAAACATAAACTACCAACATTGTCTTAAGCCTTTTTATATTATATATGTAATTTTTATGTCTTTCTAAAAAAAGTATCGTAAAATTAAATTGTTGTCTTTTGAGGAGGTATCTGTTAGAATATTTCGCAATTTTAGATAGAAGGTTGGAGGGGTGTAACTCTATTCGTCATTGCAGTCACTCTGATCTCTATTTAGCTGGACAAATATCTGATTCATAACCTTGTTTAAATAATTCTTAAATAGGCGGGTTCAATAAAGTGGTAAGCATAAATTAGAGCAAACACATTCCGGTGATAATGAGGTGGAAAAAAGAAAATGAAAAGAGAAGAGGGTTGGTGACAGTAAGGGTAATAAAGACAGGTTCAGAAAAAGGAGAAGTAAAAGTAGAAGACGAGAGAGAGAGATAAAAAAGGGGGGGGGGGGGGGAGGGAGGAAAAGGGGGGGGGGGGGGGGGGGGAGGACAAGAGGGGAGTGAGGAGGATTATAGAAGTGGATAGGGAAGTATAAGAAGATCATAGGTACGAAAAAGGAGAGAGATAGGAAGGATTCGGAATATATCTATAATTAAGATTGTAAAAAGAGAGTAAATATATATTTTCCTCTCTTTGTTATTTAATTCGTAACGATTAGTATTGGTTATGTAAGTTTGTTTATAAAATCGCGCTTTGGATGTTTTTAGCCCTATCTACAAAGTAATAGAGCAATATTCTTTTTTGAACAAGCTCTGCTTTTAAGAAGTTGGTAAGTGTGTAAAGCCAATTCACCATAAAAAGTGATCTTAGGGTTGCTGTCAGTTGCAAAGGTCAATCCTTCTTTCCTTTCTTTTTATTCTGTTTTAAAGATTTGTACAGAACCCAAAAAAAGTACCGCCTGAGTTAGGAGCCATGGTATCCCCGCCCTGTCTCGTGTGTGGCAGCACATAAAATTGTCAGACGTCAATCTTGGGGCCCGTCCACAATATAGCCTACATAATGCTGACGTTGGACGTTAAACCCATTCAACGACACCAAGTTAAAGTTCATGAATAATCGTGGCGCGTGCTATGCATATTTATAGCAGTCAAACAAAAAGCATTTAATAGCACAGCCAAGACAAATCGATATCTGGTTTAGATTTGCTTTTTATCTTAAACTCTCCATAAAAGGGTTGAGACGTTCCCTGTTTATTAGTCTATCGCTAAAGGGAAATCCTCACCTTTATTCAGATTCAGACGCCCTTTACAACCCATGCAATTTCCGGCTGCTTGTAAACTGTACAAAAATTCAACGATAATAGGTATTCGTTTATTTCTCTCTCTCTCTCTCTCTCTCTCTCTCTCTCTCTCTCTCTCTCTGTATATATATATATATTTCTCTTCCTCTCTCTCTGTTACTCTCTCTTTTTTATATCCCTCTCTTTAATGTCTCCCACTCACACATAATATTGTCTCTCTTTCCCCTTTTGCTTGCTTTATTCTGCCTTTCTGTCTCACTTCGTTTTCCTGGTTTCCATCCCTGTCTTTGTCTTTCCACCCCCTCCCAATCTCTCCCTCTTACTATCCCTCTCTCTAACTGCCTCTGTCTCTCGCTGTCTCTCTTTTTCTCTCTGTGTGTCTTTCTGTCTATCTCTGTATCTCTGTGTGTATCAGTACCTCTCTCTGTCCCTCTATCTCTGTCTATTTATCTCTCCTCTCTTTCTTTCTTTCTTTCTGTCTTTCAGTCACTGTCTGTCTCTTTATTTTGTATAGCATTATGTCTTGCAAAGTGTGATAAGCCACAAGAAACAAAGTGATGATCAACAAATCCACTGTAAATCAATTTACCAACTAGCCTCTCTTTCTTCCTTTTCTTTTATTTCTGTCTCTTTGTCACCTCTCTGTTTCTTTAGCTCTGTTTGTCTGCCTTTTATTGGTCTGACTATTATGTTTTTCCTCAATCTGATTACATTGTCTTTTATGGTTTGAGTAAGATATTTTGGGGAATGGCTGAATACCTCGAGCCGCGTCTATCCTACATCCTCTACATCGGATTCTTCCCTCTATGATATGGTGTCAATCACACGCCTGTAGCCTCCTGATAATCCAAATGTTATAACATTAATGATCATCGATAGCTCAACCCGAGCTCTAACCAAGGTCAACGTTTGGTTGCTTCAAGCTAGATTCGTGACTGTGGGTTTGATGATCACTAGATTGCTCTTTCAGGCAACGAAATTGAGATTCGGGTTCGTTTAATGGAGTTTGGTATTGTGGTTTTGGATTGCTTGTGTGCTTCACCAAATTAATACCTTTTTATTTTCAAATATTAAAACAGAAAGAGGAGCTTTACTGAAGCCACAGGTCAAAGATCTTGTGCCTTAGGTACCGTACTCATTTTAACAAGCTAGGTTGCCTTATTTAAAGCAATCAAACAAAAAAACATTATCATTATCATCGTCATCATCATCATCATCATCATCGTCATCATCATCATCATCATCATCATCATCATCATCATCATCATCATCATCATCATCGTCATCGAGTGTTTCCATCTCATATTTGGTCACCTGTGCCTCTTTCTTTTGTTGTTGTTGTTGATCATGATAATGTTGATGTTGTTGTCGTTGTTGTTGATCATCATCATCATCGTCATCGTCATCATCTTTACGACGATTATCTTAATTATCATCATCACTATGATTATCATTCTTATTATATTATCATGTCTAATCAAAACGAATACTTTTTTTTCTTTATTTTCATGATAATTATTGTTAAAGTAGTTATTATGATTAAACCTCGAGTGTTTCCATCTCATATTTGGTCACCTGTGACTCTTTCTTTTGTTGTTGTTGTTGATCATGATAATGTTGATGTTGTTGTTGTTGTTGTTGTTGTTGTTGATGTTGTTGTTGTTGTTGTTGTTGTTGTTGTTGTTGTTGTTGTTGTTGTTGTTTTTGTTGTTGGTTCATTTTGTCCAGTGCTCGCTGATGTCGGCCAGGATTAAAAATAATAAGAATGTTGAATACTTATTCTTATTCTTATTTTTTGTACAGATTTATCATTTAAGTAATGATGTAGCCGAACCCTGGTTAAACTTCTTTAATCTTAATATCATCAAAAGTTGTGTTTGTAGGTTAAAGAAACAAAATCGCCACACATCTTAAAGAAATGGAAAAAAATGAACCATATAGTAAAATGTTTAAGAGTTTTATCTCTAGTTAGATTAGTAGATGATATTTTAGGTGATGAAATGAAACAAAGTGAGTAAAAAAATTAAAACTCTAACGCTAAAAGTACTATACACTATATCTTTATTTTACGCATCTTTTAAAACGTCCCATTTCGACTTAAAAACATTTTGTTTACTTCGTAGTCATCTGAAGAAAGCCTGTAATTTTAAACTGTTCTTCTTTACCGCATTAGTCCTACTTAGGTTGATTAAAGTATCACCTGAAGGGGAGACCAAGAGTGGAAAAAATGTATAGTTGCCGAAACATTTCCCTAACTTCAATCTGAAACATGACTGTCCAGACTAATATAATTTGGCTCATTTTCTATTGAGGCTGAAATGTTGCTTTTGAAAGAAGTTTTTTTATCATACTTTTTTTCTGCAAAAAACGTGATTCGTTAAAATGTTAGGTTATAGAGCAATCTTGCAAATTGTGTCCATTACAAAATAATCGCATAAAAACGTTGAAAACAATTTACTTATTAAAGTGTATTGACTTGGGACGCAAAATATTCGTCTTAAAATTTATGAAACATAATTATTAAATAATACCATGTGACTCACATGGACACATAGAACGTGCACCTATCCTAATTCTACAAAACATTTCGATATTTTATACTTGTGCCTACTTCTAAACCAGCGCTGGGCACATCTAGCTCTAAATAATTTCACCTGGTCCAGAATTTATATATGCGGCGAAAAAGTGTCCGTCCAAGGATGTAAAGAATATATTATTATAAACAAAGAAAGAAAGAACCTGTTAAAACAGAGCATTTTCTTCTGTTCTAAACACACACGTTTATTATTATTATTATTATTATTATATGATGATGATGATGATGATGATGATGATGATGATGATGATGATGATGATGATGATGATGATGATGATGATGA
>RQTK01001248.1:0-12842 GCA_003991915.1 Elysia chlorotica
AACCCATTGAGAAAAAATAAAATAAAACAACAAACAAATGACCATCAAGTAAACACCGCACGAACGGTTTGAACAAGCCGGGAAATCCCAATAAAAGAATCTACCCGAGGCCAGGGCATGCATTTTGACCCGGGTCAAGAATCGCCCGAAACAAACAAGGGAGATAATCAAATAAAGTGTGAGCTTTCGTTCCCTACTCATTCTGCACAAATCTAACAAAGCGAGATAACCCTTCATGTGGCGATGTTGTTGGGGTTTTTACTTTAGGAGGTGCTTGTTAGAGCAACTTAAAGATTAAGAGGGAGAGAAACAACGTCATTCGGAAAGGTGGGGGGAAGGAAAGAGCGAACAAGATAGAGAGATATTTACAGATAACATATAATAGATGGTCATAGAGATAAAGAGAGAGAGAAGAGAGTTTTAGAGATAGACAGACAGACAGATAGATAGATAGATAAATAGATAGATAGATAGATAGTTAGATAGATAGGTAAAGGAAGCTGTATCAACGACAACAACAACAACAACAACAAAAACAAAACAAAAACAAAAAAACAAAAAAAAACAAACAAAAAATAAAACAAAACAGCCGCAGCAACCGACCAAACAGACTAAAAAAAGCAAAGAGAAAACAATGAAAAACGAGACCAAAACATGATAAAAAAAGAAACAAACAATACAGTGGGATGTTTAATCGAAATCAGCCGACATGAGAGCGATTAGTGATTAGCGAAACAACAAGCCGTGTCGTAGCAATGCTAAAAATGCTGACAAAAAACCCGACAAAATCAATGAATGGTCATTACTCCTTATTTTAATTCTAAACAGGGAAAAAGATTTTTAGCAAAGTAGAAGAAAATTGCATAGATATGACATACATGTCAAAGAACAGAAAGTTTGGCATTTAGACATAAAAACTTTCACTCAGCAACAATTTCTATTCTTTTAACTTAAGTTGTATTAACTACCATTCTAAAGATACGCAACAACAAGAATAAAAATGAGAACAATCCCTCCATATGATGTAACTTAAACATCACCACTGACTAGTTTAAGTAAAGAATCGCCATATCCAGCCTGAACGTGCTCATTTAACAGGAAGCTTGTGCGATCAATGCCCTTCATCGGAGAGCTCCCAAGTTCTGTATAGAAACTAAAATAATCATGAAAAAGAAAAGCGGCTTTGGGAATGTTCATCTATACCCGAAAAGCGTTTGTATAACAATCTTTCTTTTCGATCTCATTTTTATATATATATATATTTTTTTCAACTTAATCGGAAGTTTGAACAGAGATTATTTTCTATATTTTTATCCACTTATTTATTATCAGAAATGCAGGGACGCAGTCTATACCTACGTTATTGTATGCAATTTGATACGTAAAACACCCACAGCCGACTTTTTACTGTTCCCCACCCTTAGTTGAAGCAACTTCTTACTCTATGAGCTTTTTCAGGTGAAGAAAAAGTTTTACTGCCTCTTACATCAATGAGGACAAACTGAACATTTAAAAGATTTGGGCATATTGAAAAAAATTAACGCAGAGGAAGAAGAAGAAGAAGAAGAAGAAGAAGAAGAAGAAGAAGAAGAAGAAGAAGAAGAAGAAGAAGAAGAAGAAGAAGAAGAAGAAGAAGAACAAGAACAAGAACAAGAACAAGAACAAGAACAAGAACAAGAACAAGAAGAACAAGAACAAGAACAACAAGAAGAAGAAGAAATAGAAGACCGAAAAGATGAAGCAGAAGAAATAGAAGAAGAAAAAAAGAAGACCGAAAAGAAGAGAAGAAGAATATGTATTTTTGTAATGAGCATGATATAGATTCTAGATATAAAATCTGGACCTAGTCTACTTTCGACTTTGTGGTATTTATGAGTTATAAAGTGCCCGTAATAAATTTAGATTCTATAGGTTATTTTACAACTTTGATTATAAATATAATAATTATAGACCTAATGGTTCAGCAAGCTTACCCTAAATGTAAGAGAAGTTTCTGCTCTTTTTTTTTTTAAAAATTGAGATTCATTACGGGATTGTGATATTTTAGGCACAATTAAAGCAACTTAAGTTTACTTATAGTATGGCTTGAAGTATCTTAACATGACAATGTAATTTATAAACATGGCTAGATAATTTTTTTCTCATAGCAACCTCAGCTTTCAACATCTGCTGCAAATCCCAGACGCTTCCGCCCTTGCCAGTTGTAGAATATGTACGTTCTCGCACAGAACAAAAATTTGAGTATGGAAAACATGTATTTACTTCAGTGCCATTAACCGGTGTCCAGAGGACTATTGTTGATATAATTATAGCAGATACAGAGCATAACACAGCACCTTAGATGTCGAATATAATTTACTCAGCACTCTTCAACAATTTAGTGTAAACTATGAAGTACGGTCTTGTCGTTGGCTTGTTCTTGTTCTGTCAAACTTGTCAGCAGTCTGTGACAAACGCTGTGCATCGGTGGAGGATTCTTTAGCTACAAATAGATTGGGGAAAAGCCTTTCATGGTAATGCCACCGTAGCAGTTCTTCTAGTAGGCATGGAGCCATAGATGTTTGATTCATTCTGTCAACATCTTGATATACCAGGCCGCCATCAGATACGTTTTAACAAGCATGACTCTCGCTTTTACGACAAAAATATAGCTATAGCAGACCATTTCAGCCATAAACCATCATGATTCTAAATGAAGCGCATAGAAAGGTGGGTCTACAACCAGACAATGACCACTGCCTACAGTCTGCTGTGAGTTTTGATGGCTCCTGGCTCACTCGTGGACATACATCCCTGATCTGTATTGCAGTCACTGACATATTGATTGGCCTTGTCATTGACACTCATGTATTATTATGATACTGTCAAACCTATGCCACGAGTGGTGTAAAAATGAAGAAATAAAAACCAAAGAATATGGATGCAGAAACAAGGAATCAGGGAGCCCCTCTATCAACTTTGAAGGCGTTTTCGGCATGTTGGAGTTTAAAGCTGCCGCTGTTCTATGGGCTCAATCAGTCGAAAAATTGAGGCTCAAGTACACCATCTTTGTTGGCGACGGAGACTCTAAAGTCTAATACAAAGTGTTTGATGTCGGGAAATGCACGGGAGCAGCATTACGGTATGTGATGGCGGATTTCAGCAAACGGGGAACTCATTCGCTTGTATTTTGTTGTCTTGTTTCTAATATAATTTGGCTCATAATTACTCTTTCTTTGTTTTATTTGATAAAATTAGAAGTGTTAGTTTACAAGTGCATGAATAAGAGTTTGGTATAGCAAAAGCAAGGATGAATAAGAAAAAAAATTGCTAAAATTCGGTTCTCTTATTTTCAAACGCGTTTTTTTCTCATAACTACTTTTTAAAGTGTTTTTTTTTCCTAACAACCTCCTTTATTTTTATTCGATTCTCTTGAAACTTCCACAAAATCTTTCTTTAACCTATTGCCACAGTTGCTATTGATTAGAATTTTGAAAATTTTGTTCAAATGGGAGTTATTGCCCCTTGAAAATATTTCGGCAAGGGGAATAACTAGCACAATTCAAAATGGCTATACTTTTTTTCTAAGACATAATATGAACAATCTAATGAATAAGAATTGTAGAGAAGAAATATATCTCATTTTTGTCGAGTTTGGAACTTGTTGACTAAAAGACAAAAAAGTTTTAGCAATCTAAAAGTTAGCGTTATAAAACAAGATGGCCGATGTAACCATGACAATCTTGTGATTTTTTAAAACAAAAATATCGTTGTACCATTAATTTGAATACACACAAATCAAATTTGGTTATAAATGGGACTCGCACAAAAAGTTTCACCTTTTTTACTTTCAATGTAAACAAAAGGAAGTATAGATAAACCGTCACCAATAATTTAAAAATGATTATCTTTTAAATCAAATTCACTATTGCATCTTGCATGAAATTGTCTTGTAGCTAATAAATATTATAGTAATGTACATCTATCAGCATCTAAGTGTAAGATAAACGCTCTTCCTGAAAGTACTCACAATGTACCCACATAATTTTAAACTGCTTCTGTTTTTGTTCTTCTTTTTTGCCACGAGCCAACCCGGCTTCCAGTCGAAATTTGCACCCACTTTTCACAGTTTTTTTTTCTCTTTCCTTTGTTCGTTTTTTTAGATTATTGCACTTTAAAAAATAACCGTGAGAGAATGTTACTTTCAACATGAGCAGCGTATCTCGGCGAAAAATTATATTTCAAAAGGCTTAGACACTGAGCTAAAGCCAAATTTCAGCTCGAAATGATGAGCAAAATAGTATTCTACAAAAAAACCCAAACAAAAACAAAACACCCCAAAATAAAACAAAAAACAACAACAACAACAACAACAACAACAACAACAACAAACAAACAAAAATACAGAATTTAAATACCAAGACTTCACTATTCACATTCTACAACATGTCAAAACCTGCTTTTTTAGTTTCAGGTTTTTAAAATACTAATTTATCTCTTGATCTAAATAAGGATGCAGCATTTTAACGGTATCTCTTTTTCCGACAGCATTTTGTATTTGCCTCTCTGAACTAAACAAAACAATGTTATTGGAGGCTTAGACTCATTAAAATGTCAAGTTTGCATGCCCTCACTCAGTGTCTGATAGATGGATAATGAAAAATAAACCAGCAACAATTACGAAAAAAACACACACAAAATAACAACAAAAATAAAAACAACAACAACAACAAACAAGTTACCGGCAACAGCAGCAACAACAACAACAACGATAACAAAAATCGTTACATTATGAACAAAAACAACAACGAAATCAACAAGAACAAACGAAGAAGATATAAAGCAAAACCGATACACTATTCTTTGTTTCTGTCAATCAGTCTCTTTTTTCTTTCCACTTTTTTATTCCTGCATGCTTACTTCTCTTCTCTTTTTTCTCTTTTGTCTATTTTAGTTTAAACAATTCCAATATACAAGCTCTACTTGCTAGAGGGTTATATTATTGCTTACTGTGTTTGCCGAACACATAGCAAACGGTAATAAACAGTAAGAAACAGTTATTGAAGAAACACGTGAGAAATTCTAGGCAAAAAGGGGAAAACTTTATTGACTACACAAAACAATATAGAAAACGTTTGGTTATCAACATTTATGGAAGAAAATACTGACAAACATTGTGCTCAACCAACGCCTTGTGAGTTGCAATTACTTCCCTTACTCGGTAAAATGGCAGCCCTCTAATTCCGCTGCCCTGCCAGAAATGTGAAAAGCTTGTCAAAGCTGATAGCCACGAGAGCGCGCAAAGCTATCAAAGAAAAATGCATTCAAAAGTTTCGTGCTGCTGTCAATCTTCTGCGTTTAACTAAAATCGCAGCTCTATATATTCTGTGGCGTTTGTTTCAGTTTAGTTTAATCCCTGCTTCATTGCACATGTTCTGATTAATTATTCAGCCTTTACATTGCGTTATCAACACTAAAAGAAAGTAACCAAAAATAACGGACTATCCTTTTTTTTCACTCCGAGATGATATAAAGTCCTATAAAAGTACAATAATCTGCTAAAGGTTAGTTAATATTTTACCCACTGACTCTTTGTTTTTATTCCCAGGAAATTGGGTTGGATTACGTAAGAAATAAGCAGGCCAATTTCCTTTGGGCTACATCAGAAAGGCCACGAGGTTTTGTAAACTGATTGCAAGTCTTATCCAAACCTTTTGATTTTCTAGAAAGTGGGTCAACACTGGATAAACACACAACCGTATTAATCGTTTAAATCTTGAGAAATGTTCACGCTCTTTCTCGTCCGATGCGAAAATAAATTTTCTGTAAAATTTTCTGACATGCCTAGTGCATGATGCACGAAGAGCTTAAGTATCAAGTGAAAAAGGCACTTCAATGTTATACAAGAGCCACACCTCCAAGCTAATTTCTAGAATGTTTATTTTTCATCCTTTTTATTGCGCAGAGCCCACGCCCTGTCAAAAATACTACGTTTTCAAAGATTTCGGAGAAGCTCCCAGACCCGATTTATTTACCAGCGTAATGGTCAGCCTCGCTCCAGTCTAACAAATCGCCAGTGCATTCAAGACATTGAGCGAACCATTCTAAAATCAATATTTTGTCTTTTACTCATAGCATCGGCGGCCGAGAGCTATAGAGGGGCGGGGGGTTACGCACATTCATCCGCGGGGTGGAACGTCTTCTCCTCGGGAGGGGCAATAATGCAGGTCAAAGTTCTTTAAAAGTTTTACTTTTTTACTTTAAATTTTTTAACTTCCATTGATCCGACAAGTCCTTGCAAACTGGCAACAAGGAGGTTCCTACACAAAATGAAACTTGAAACCAGAGATTTCTCTAAACCAAACCATTACTGTGAATGAAGTAGAAGTCGGAATTTCCGAACTTAGCAACAGAGCAGTTTTGTTAGGTCTAAAGATGGCATGTGGTGTAAGTTGAGCTAAGTTTCAGTTAGTCTGACTGGGATTAGGTCAGAAACATTGATGGGCAAGGTATAAGTCTAGCACTAAATAATAGAAAAGGTAAAAGACAACAAATCACATAATTATGACATGTCAACCTATGAAGATGTTTCTCCTTTTTAAATTTGCCTCAAATATCTCAATGTTATACATACATTATTTATGAGAAAGGAGGATTAGAAAGTTGACTTATCTAGAGCTGAAAATCACTTGTTTAAAACACTATCTACTTATGATTTGGTTCAAATAGTAAAAGCATTTCATTGTGAATTATCAATTAGAATACAAAATTTAGTGAACGATATTCTTGTACTATTTGACATAATGACCTAGACATCGTTTTTAGCGAACAGCTCTTTAAAAAATTTAGTTATGTGTTCTTCTCAAAACTTAGCTTATTAATATTTTTTGTTGTGTATGATTATTTTTCGAGTAAGAAGAATTTAATCATGATGAAAAAGAGGCGCCTTTAAGGAGTATGGTACCCTTTTTTAGCTAAAGAAAGTTAAATTGGATTTTTTTACAGACACAGTTATAAGATATAAATTAAACTTGATCGCTTACATATAAACGTATTGAGAAATAGAAACACTACCATATGAATGTTGTTGTTATGAAGATATATTTGAACTCATTAAAAAAGACGAAACATGCACAATAACAAAATTAAACAAATAAATGTTACAAATTCAATAAAATCCTACTGAATTTTAACTTATTTTTGTTTTCTTTTCAAAAGAGTTTTTTCTTATTTATTGAGAATGGAGATCCCAGAAAGCTCAGTGAATGTCACTTGTACAAGTATTTACAATTAATAACTCGCCCCACCAATGCTAGGCTAGAAAATGATAATACGTGTAGCATTGATTTCTTTTTTCCAACTGTCTTAAACCGGTTGATTTACCTAGTTTCAAAACAAACACCTACGGAATATAGTTTTCAAATCATCGGAATTGTTTTTTTGTTATATTTAGTAACTTTAAATACATATGTGAATATTTAACAATAAATGTGATTAAGATGAACCTCTCTTTGGTTTGATCTGTATATTTATAAAGATGGTTTCTCATTTTCGACGTGATCGAAGCTATGCTGACTACAAAGTATTCCATGAATAATTATTAGCATTATAGGTCATCTGAAACCACACAATGTTAATGCAATTAATGCGGCGTACATTATGATCAACTAATTGCTCTTTTAAAAGCCTCTTTTGCTTTATTGACAGCTTTAAACATACTTTAGTCCAGAAAGTAAATGCATAATCAAAAGTCGTGAAATCTGACTCTTGATCCTCCACTCGTTTCTTCGAACAAATAAAGTCCTTCGACTCACCCTCGATTGCTTTGCTCTTTGCTTTTATTTTATTTCCCCTCACACCCGGCTAGGTCCCTATCCGTTATATCTGTGACTTACACCAGGCGCGAGCTTCCCCAGGCCTCTCCCACTGTAACAACTTGGGCGCATCAATCTCTCGGCCAATAATATTTGATCTCTCTTTTTACTTACTTGTGTAAATGAAATGGCGCACGAGAGTGTAGGGCTGCCAAAATAAAAACCCTGATGGAAATGCCTAGCCCAGGTCTAGATTCTAGTATGCTTGGTGGAGAAGGAAAGAAAAGAAATGAAGGACAGGTTGAACATTTTGTAAGACGAATGGTTTACAAAAGAGATTGATTGTTAGAAAAGTGGGAAAGAATTGAAAAAAAAGATAGACATTTTTAAGAGAAGGAACATAAAATAAAAGGCCCAGTTTGATACTAACTTTTAAAGAATAAGTGGTTTAAAAATAAATAAAGACACTGTAGGTGATCGGTATGTTGTGAGTGATCAAGTATGTATTGCCAGAATAAAAAAAAACAAAAAGAAAAAAAAAAAAGAAAAAAAAAAACACACAACAACAACCCAGGAATACTGCTTGGATAAGAATATAAAAAACAATAAAAAAAATCTGATAAAGAAATACAAGAGGGCACTACTTAAAAAAAGAACACAGTCCGCATCTAAAACATTCAAACGCATCGGATAATGATACCTTTACCAAGAACTTATGATTTACCTCCATTAATCATGGCTTTGATTGATGTTAGGTTTGTGAAATTGCTAGTACGAAGGCGTTAACAAGAATAGATTTGTATGGCAATAGCAATCTTGCATGCTATAAAGTCAAACTGGTTTGCCATCAAACAAGAGAAAATCTTTATAAGATGGGAGTATTTGAAATGATAAATTGATGTATTTATTGATGTATTTATACATGTAATAATTAGGGGCTGTTCATTATAATAATTAATATTATAAAAATTTTGGGATCTTTTAACTCCCCTACCCCATATGTTTTCCCTATCTCTTAACACTTAAAAAAAAACAGGCAATGTTTAAACCAAGAGGTATTTATAGATATAGTGTTACATAATTTACACTGGATCTAACTGCGAACTTTAAAAAAAGAACATTTCAAATCAGATACATACTACATCTAAAAGTTGTCCCCACTTTCAAATTCTCATACTTATTCGTTTCGCTCCTATACCATTTCTTTTTAACATATACAAGGACTAGGCTTGACTCGCCTCGTGGTAGGATTCTGGTTTGCACCACTAATCCTGTAAAAGTTCATCAGATGTCTGCTCCTTGACCTCAGCTGTCGTTTATCACATACCTACCCCTGCATGCAGTGCCATAGATCTACTTCACTACCCTCAGCTTAGTCGGTCTCAGTTTCATGTGAAGACTCGTACTATTCGTCTCATCTGAACCACTCCTTCTGTCTATCTTTTCCTTGCTTTCTATGCTGCTATATAACTGTAACCTCTCAATATAAAATGGGTATTCTCCCTCCGTCTCTCTCTCTTTTTCTGTCTGTCTGACGTCTATCTGTCTGTGTGCCTGTCTCTCTGTCTGTCTTTCTCTGTCTGTCTAGTGTATTCTCTGTCTGTCTGTCTGTCTGTCTATCTGTCTGTGTGTCTGTCTGTCTGTCTGTCTGTCTGTCTGTCTGTCTGTCTGTCTGTCTGTCTGTCTGTCTGTCTGTCCGCTTATATTACAACTTTTTTGCTTTATTCTATCTTCAAAACTTTTTGTCCTCAACATTTTCTGTCCTATAACCGGTTAAAATAAAGTTCACTGCGTTCTTGTCATTCGAAATCCTATCCTATCGTGTAATGATTAATGATGCTCATGTTTATAGTTCAGTTTCACACTACTATTAATCGAGAAAGAATGCTGAATACCATTAACTTTTTAATTTAACACTGCTAACTAAATAAAAAATTATGTTAAAAGAGTCAACGAGTAGCAAATCAATAAAGAAGAGAGAAAAGAAGCAACAGGTCATTTCGAAATGTGACCATCTAGAATAATTGACATGGTCTAAATCATGTAAGATCAATATCACTACAGCGTCTACCCTACCATCTTGCAATGTTATCTACGTCCAAGTCACACCTTCTTTACTTAGAGGTTGCTTCAATCTTAGTTACACACTTCTCTCTCTCTCTCTCTCTCTCTCTCTCTCTCTCTCTCTCTCTCTCTCTTTTCCCCTCTCTTCCTTGTTCGAAGCTTAAAGTCTCTCAGTTTTCTTTCTCTCTATATCGGATAACAGGAGTCTTCCCCTCCCCGATCACGACTAGCTAAAGATCCACTATTTGCTAGACCAACTTGGAGCTCCCTCTTACAAATAGGCAATACATTCAAGTGTCTGAGTAGCGCCTCCCAGAATCAATGTTTCGCCCCTTACTCATGGCACCCATGGCCCCGTCATTCGGCAAAGGTTGGGGGATGAGGGCTGATGATAGAATAACGGAGCCGGGCTGCGGGTATCATTTGTAGCGGAGCCGCTAAACGGCTAAAGTGGCCTGGTCCCAGTGAAAATACTCTACACGGCTATCTTTACCAACGGTTTTAAAACTTTTTTCTATTCTTTCTAACATTTTATTTTTAAAAGGCGGTAAAGCGGTTCTTGAAAATTGTCGCAATTCTATTACGATCTAGATTCCACATAAAATTTTTTTTAATCCTGTGGAACGATGAACAAGATTACATACATGTAACATCGAAATAAATACATAGGAAAGTACCAAACGCGATTATTAATGTTTATATCTGCCATGACTTGCCCACATGATTAGAATGACTTTCCCTTTTTTTAAAGTCAATTACAATATTAGATAATGTTATCTCAGAAAAAAAGCAGACTGTTAGGGCTGGCAATATAAATCCCACCCAACCGTCGTATTGAACCCTGGCAAAGTTTTCTTATTCACGTAGCCTGCCTTTTTAACGAACAAATAAAAAATACCTCTAGCCAATGCAAACAACAAAATAATAAAACCAACAGCAACAACAACACCAACAACAGCAACGCTAACAAAAAAAAATCAACAAAAACATCCCTATCATCAACAACAAGAACAAGAACAACAACAACAAAAACAAGAACAACAACAACAACAACAACAACAACAACAACAACAACAACAACAACAACAACAATAACAAAACTAACAAAAAACAACAACAATAACTACAAGTAAAGAAATATAATCAAACAAACAAAGCAAAAACAACTTGAAACAAAACAAATAAAAAAGAAATGCTCTAATGGAAATGAACAAAAGAACAGCCAGTAATTTGTTCTCTTTATTTTTTTAAATTATTATTATAGACGATCTAGAGACGTAAATAATTACTTTTAAGAAGACTTTTCACCCAAGATTCACACTGCAAGATCATCAAAACGATGATATCTTTTTTGATCAATTGTCTAAAAGTCTAGAATCTTTGCCGCAACACCAAAACCTTATCTGTCCAAAGCGCGAGATTTTGCGCGCGCGAGATCTCAACATCTATGACCCGGAAGGGCTTTCCACTTCCTCTCTCGCTGCGCCAGATTCTGTACTGCTCTATACACAGCCCTTTACGTCGCCTGCGCGCATGTAATCTCGTTTGTACCAACACTCGCTCCTCGCCCGGACGTCGCATAGAGGTTAAACTTTTTCTTTCTCTGCGCCTTTTCGAGCGATCATCATCCGCTAAGCAAGTTTTTCGATTACTCTTAACTTGATGTGGATTTGGTTTCAAGTGAACTTATTTATTTGAAAAAATGACTCGATTGATTCAACTTTAAACTTCATTTTTCCGAAATTTTGAAAACATTAGTTAGGCGCGTAATTTATCTTATAACACTTTTGACTCAACTATGCGCATACATTGTTGTATTACTCCTAACTTAAGGAAGATTAGTTTTTATGTGTGTGAAACCATTAGTTCAGTAAAATGAGTGAGCTGATTCCACTTAAAGATTTTTGTTTTCGAAAAAAAAATTATTGTGTCTAAATATTAGCGATTTATTCGTTTACAATTTTGATTTGGTGATATTTTAGTTGAATTTCAGTGAGTGGTATGTGTGCATACACATATTTTAAAATTGGTTTTATGTGTAAGACATAATTATGATTAAAGACTGAGTGAGGATTGTTTCAAATATATGACACAAGTGTAAAACTAATAAAAAACGATACAAAAATGGTTGACGTTGAACATGTGTCACAGCAATATAGCCAATGATCAAAAGAAAACATAAAGCGCGCAAACAAAAACAAAAATGATTGTACAAAATGACGATGACTCTTCTAAGTGTTAATTACTACTCTCTGGTAAAGTAGTATTCCTAAAAAATAAAAAAATAAAAGAATATTTAAACTAAAAAACAACCAACAAAAGCAAAACAAAACAAAACCAAAAACAAACAAACAAACAAACACAAAACAAACACATTATATTTTTTCGTTTGTGCGTAAATCGTGTCGAAGTGTGATAAATAACTCTTCTTGTTTCTCCGACATAGAAATTTGAGATCATGCAAAACAAATCGTCAAGGAAGTATCTACAATAATTTTATTTATATGATTAATAATATACGCTGAAATTTGTCCTTTCTTCTCCAACTGTATATTTGAATTGGTTATAAATAATTTGGCAAAATCATGAAAAAAAATCCAATCCTAATCACTACATCCCAAGAGTTCTTGAACACTTGGGATGCTTAACAAAATCTCAAATATCATTTTTGTTGTTATTTTGGGACAATGGTAGTCATTTATTACCAAATGTAATTTTGTAAATTATGGAAGTATTAGCGTAGTCCTCGTCGTAGTTGTAGTCGTAGTCGTAGCAGCAGCAGCAGTAGCAGTAGTAGTAGTAGTATTACTACTACTAGTAGTAGTAGTGGTAGTAGTAGTAGTAAGTAAGTAAGAAGTAGCAGTAGCAGTAGCAGTATCGGTATGAGTAGCAGTAGCAGCGCAGCAGCGGCAGCATCAGTTGTAGTAGTAGTAGTAGTAGTAGTAGTAGTAGTAGTAGTAGTAGTAGTAGTAGTAGTAGTAGTAG